>JAJTUP010000029.1:600000-877247 GCA_021399435.1 Diaporthe sp. PMI_573 | reverse complement strand
TAATTTCATTCTTCGCCGGGGTTAAACAGCAGCTATCCACAATGCTACAGGTTTGGAATATCGTCCTCAAAGAAAAAATGTCTTTTGATGCTAACGGAACGGATCCTAATATGCCTTGTGAATTTAAAGAAGCATTACTCTTGGCGGGAAAGATTATTGCAGCTAGGGCAAACATCGCGCCTGATGGGGAGCCGTGTTCGACATCACAAACCCAGTCAGAATATCCTATGAGGTTAGACGGGATATACGCAAGAACGCCCGACTTCTCTAATTTGACTAAGTCGGAACCTTCGGCGCAAATGGACCTCGATAGTCCATCGCTATTGAACAAACAGGAAACTATGCACGATGGTGCGGAACGCGAGGTCCTGGCACATGTTCTAGACGAAGAGAACTGGGAACAAGACAAACGTACCGGAAGTAAGACTTGAGCGCGATAGGCCTGCAGGACGAGGGCCTTGACTTCATCGACGCGCTTCTTCTGCTCTTCGCTGATGGTCCCCGGCTTGGCGATGATGTGGGAAGGTTTGATCGCAGCTTTGGGGCTCGTGGTCAAGTACATGAAATGGGGGAAGACCGGGAGGGTTGGACGTTGGTCTGCTTGCTGGCACTCATTGGTCTGTAGAACCGGGTATAGAGGCTCTTCATCCTTCGTTTGGTTTCCCTGTGCCCGCGACTTCGGCCCCCGTTTCACTACCCTTCGCGGACTGGTAGACGCCGCTAGACCGCGAATGGTCAGGAAGATCGAGCAGGTTGAAACAGGCTGACGCCACTCTGAGGGGGGTCTAGGAGGAGACTGAGTCTTTGCTGCTCGTCGTCAGCGATCAAGATGAGCTTGACAGCCACTTACAGCGGTCCCTAAAACTTATCGGCTTTCACTGGGACCAGTCTAAGCTTTTCACGGGGCTGCAAAATGCTATGAACGGGGTCAATTGCCTGATTATAAACGACTGGCGTGTTGTCGCTTTCGTCTCTCGGTCGCCGAGCTCTCGGCACCTTGGTCAAGCGTGGTTGTACTGCCGGAGGGAGATACCACCAAGCGTCATCCGAAGTTAGAGTCATCTACGTACCCGAGCTTCTTGTCGAAGTAGTCTCCTAAAATCACTATGCCCAGCTGCATTCGGAAGGTCCTGGTTCTCATCTGCAAAGATCTGCCTCAATTTGGTAGATTCCGCTTTTTTGGGCTTTGTATACAGGGGCCTTTCGCACTACTACTAGTGAACTGTGGCCAAAGCCAGGGATCGACGGCATCAAGGAGTACTTGTTGTGTGACCTGAAGGTGGCCGAGGAAAAGATGAAAGTGGCAACTGAAGCTTGGAAGAAGCTGCACGGCAAGGCTGACGTCGTGGCGGGAAACCAGGAGAAGGACGCGCTTTTGCTGAACGAAGCCAGGATCTACTTCATAGGAGACGGCCTACAGCGGTGGGCGGGAGGAGTTCATGGAGACGCCATTGAGCGATCTGGCGCGCAAGATCAAGGAGGGAAAGGTGAAGCTGCCAGTTGGAAAGACATTCAGGCTGGACGAAATAGTGGAGGCGCACAGGTTCATGGAGGCAGTGTGGCTAACAATCAAGCTCGAACTTGACAATTCTCAATCAAGTTCGACTTCTCGTCAAGTCAAGTTCTCAAGTCAAGTTTAAGGGTTGTCATCAATCAATCAAGTTAAAGGAGTGTCAAGTTGTCAAGTACTTGATGCCAATAATTACTTATTTAGGAAGGCTAGGAGAGGATACCCTTGATATCGCTAATTAGCCAATTACATCGCTTAGAACTAATTATCTAAGCTGCGCAAACTGGGGAGCAGCCGTCAAGCCGGCTTGCTAGGAAGGCCTCCCGTTAGGAAGGCTGTTCTCAGCTAAGACATACAGTGGAGCAGCTGTTTCAAATTTGGGAGCCACTAACAGGGTCACAGCAATTTTACCTGTATATAAGATAGGTCTGCCCTTTCTGGCTACATTTTTCGTTTTGTGTATCCAACTCCCTGATAGGTCAGGGTCGTGCGAAAGGCTAAAACGAAACACCACCACCTGATACTTGGGCAGGGATCATGTGGTTGAAACTTCGAAACATTTCCCCAACTACTTGCCGTTACCCATCTGCCGATCAAGAAGCGCTTCAACATTTTACTCCAGATTGTGAGCAGCATCAACCTCAAGATGGCTACAAGACGCGTTCGGTTTGATTTCCTCTGTTATCGTGTACGCGTCAAGTTCGATGTATCCTACGACATACCTAATCGCATCGTCGGGGCAGGGGACGATTCCGACAAGGCGAAACCCGAGGAAAGGCAGTTGTGGGACGCAGCGATGGATATCATTATGGAAAAGAGCGAGGCGACTTGCCTCCGGCGTGCCAGTCCGGCCCCGTGTGCGTGTGGATTACCAGCAGTGGCCACTGAATATCTACCTCCGATGGCATTCCTTGATGCTCCGGAACCTCACGTTGTGGTCGTCGTGGATCCGTTCTGCGGGGACCTGAAATGTCGGACCCGGACGCGGCAGCGAATGCTGCAAGTAATGTCGAGGAGCCGCTCTCCAGATGGTGGCCTTAGTGGTCCGGACCCAGGACTCTTCGCAGAGCTTATGTCCTGTAGAGTATGCAAGAAAAGAGAAGGGCTAAGGGAATGCGGGGGCTGTCACGTCGCGGGGTATTGTGGGCAAGAGCACCAAGAGGAGGACTGGCCAAACCACCAGGCAGAGTGTACGCCTTGGCCGACGTCGACATTCTATTCAAGCCGCCCTCTGAACAAGACGGACGACGACACAGACACCAAAGTGACCTACAGCGCCGTATTCAATGTCGCGGGACCCGGAGAGCCTCCAGAATTCAGGGAGATTAGCCGAGAGGAGGTCTTGGCACGTTTACTGATGGGAGCAGCTGGAATGGAAGACCTGGAAGTTGAGATGAAGTAAAAACATACCACTTCTCGGCCTAAAGCGCTTAGTTGCGATTTCGGCGCAGGCTCCCTGTCTTTGATCTCTTTGTAGGAATAGGTCCATTGCTCCCTTCATGCTGTTGTGTTTGTCCTGATCGCGTCCCTCCGAAGGGCGTCAGTTCGCGCAAGCCGTTCAGAGAACCGGTAAAATCGTGACGGCGGAGGCCACGGAATCTAAAATGAAGGCGGCGAAGACCCGAACGGCGACGAGGCTGGCTTCGGTTCCGGCGATGATCAGCACCTGTTCCCACCCATCCCGGCGCTCAACCCAACCCCCACTCAAGCCAATACTTGGGTAGATATAGCACCTGGCAGTAGTTTCTTCCAGGTCGGGAGGACGATAGGCAAGCATAGAACGCTGAACCGCATGCAGCAGATCGCCCTCGGCCTGATCTGCGAGGCGATGGACAGAGCGGAGGAAGCGTCTGACGTAGCCGCTGACAGCAGTGGAGAACACACGATGTCGGGGCGGCCGCCTCAACATCTCCAATACATAGGCGGCAGCGGTGGCACCGGGAAGTCTTGGCTCATTGACACACTAAAAGATGTATTCACGGCGAAGGGGGCGTCGAAGCGTATCATCATCACAGCTACATCCGGGACGGCAGCGGCAGGGATCGGCGGCAACACCATCCACTCCGCGCTAGGGCTAGCCTTCAAGGACCAAGACGCGGCCGACATGGAAAGCCTACCATCAGCGAACCTGGAGAGGCGCCGGCAGCGTTGGAGAAGGCGTGACGTGCTTGTGGTGGATGAAGTGAGCATGCTAGGCCTTAAGACGCTCTACGAGGTAGACCACAAGCTGCGAGCGCTGCGTGGCTTCCCGGAAAGGCCGTTCGGCGGCATACCGGTGGTGGTGTTCACGGGCGACTTCCTGCAGTTCGGGCCAGTGCTCCAGAAGGGCCTGCTAAGCCACCTCGACTACGGCGACAGAGGCATGGCGCCACGGAACCTCTCGGAACGTGCAACACAATACCGATGGCAGCAGATCCAGGCTAAGAAAACATGGGAAATGTTTACCTGCGTCGTTATCCTAGAGGAGCAGAAGAGGGCTGAGGGCGACGAGGATCTGATCGGGATGCTGGAGCGCATCCGGACAGGCCGACAGACCGCGGCCGACCTCGACACGCTAAACTCGAGGTACAACCCTGACGAGAAGTTGGACTTTACTGGAGGCAGGCGCGCCATCATCCCGCTCAACCGACACAGGTGGGACCTCACGCTCTGCGCAGCACTGGCATTCGGCGAGGAGCACGACAGGAAGGTGTCCCTGTTCTTGTCCGATCACCAATGGAAGACCCGTGTGCCGACCGAGGAAGAGATGGAGGCCGTGGTGCTGCTAGGGGATGACGCGCAGCTCCCGATCCCGGGCATCCTTCCGTACGTCGAGGGCATGCCGGTCATCGTGAACCAGAACAAGTACCTAGGGCTCAAGGTGGTCAACGGGGCGGAGTTCACCGCCGCCGGCGTCGTCGCAAACGAAGAGGTAGAAGAACGGGTGATCAACGACCGGCTGTCCATCTTCCTCGGGCCGCCAAGCGGCATCCTTCTCCAATCGCGGGACACGGAGGGACTCGCGTTCCCGCACATACCGCCGGGAACCCTCATGCTAGGGACAGAGACTGTTCAGCTGGAGAAAGAAAAGCACGGCAAGTACGTCTGTCCGCGTCTCGCGGCGAAGCCGGACTTTAAAATGGGGCTCACGCGCACGGGACTGCCATGCGCGCCGGGATTCGCGCTGACCGACTACAAGGCGCAGAGTAGGACCCTAGAGAAGGTCCTACTCGGGCTATACGGGAGGAGAGAGACAAAGGGCGGCCAGGGCACGGACAAGTGTGATGTGCTTAGCCTGTACGTGCAACTATCGCGATGCAAGCGGTTGGGGGACATACGGCTTATACAGCCGATCAAAAGGGAGCACTTCGAACAGGCACGGATGCATCCGGAGCTCATCGAAGGGGTCAATCGACTAAAAGAGCTATCGAGACAAACGGTCGAGCGGTTTGAGGCCAGGCATGGGAAGCATGGCTAAGAATCCAGCGTTGTAGAATTAGGCGGCGGCAGTGGGGGTTGATGAAGTCGAAGCATCACTACGAAAGGTAATTTACAGCGCTGATCTCAGCTGGGCGACCACCCGTAGCTCGCTCACGCCTCCGTGCTTCGCCAAACAGACGCAACAGCACCTCCGCAGGCACGCCGACCATTCTGCGGCTGGTAACGCGCACAATAGGGTTAGCCATTAAGGGAGAGCACAGCAAGACAGGCAAATATCATATCGAAGAAAAACACGCGTCGAAAAATTCGATAGGAACAGGGCTACTACTTACATGATCACTTGGGGGCGGCCCCCAAAAATATAAAACGGACCAATCAGGAGCATGTTTATTAGCCAATCAGAAGCATTTTAATTCAGCGGACCAATCAGAGGCCGCGGGACCAGGGGGGCCAAGGGTCGGGCGGGGATAAGAAAGACCTTCCTAACGGAAGGCACTCTAAACCCACCAGAATCGACGTAAATCGCACTGTACGAAACGTAAACAGCTTAGCGCAATGGCCCCATGAGGTGTGTCCCCGGGCGAAATAAAACCCTACTCTTTCTCCATCAAATGTCTATCAACAACCCGTCGAATCGACGCGTTATTATGTCGCTACACGCGTTCTGGGGCCCAAGTCGGCCATCAAGTACTCGAAGCTTATCTACGATGTCTTCTTCAAGGCAATCTACTGACCTAAACGAGCTGCTATTGTCGACCGAGCAAACGTCAGATGTAGAGCAATCTCTCCATCGATCTACCTGCCCTCCACACTCTCTCTCGTTCCCAATTGATTGGGGCGTGCTTCGGCGGCACGATGGCACGATTCTCAAGGGTATACAATATCGCATACGGGACAAGAGGAGCTTGGGCAGACGAGTAAAGGTCTCATGGATCTATTCATATGGAGCCGAGCTGGAGCATAGTAATGACAAGTACTTCCTCTGCGCCGATTGCCATACCAAGAAGCGGTATATCAGTCAGCTATTTGCTGCAGAATCGACGACTGCTGCAATCCAGCATCTTATAGAGTTCCACAATATCAAAAGGCCTTCGAATTCGACCATCGATGACGACGATATCGACGCCAACAACGCCGCAGAAGTCTTCCAGCTCGTCATGCCATTTAATGAGGATGAATATAAGCAAAAGCTTATTGACTGGGCCATCAAGCTACGCCTCAGCTACCGAGAAGTCACGGACGAGGCGACCACTGATTTACTCACATACGGCAAGCCTTCGCTCGCACGCCTGTTGCCAACGCATCACTCAACGCTCTCGCAGTGGGTGAAGGATTCGATGGCAGCACGCTTGCCATTCATCATCGAATTGGTGCAGTCTGCACTCAGCAACATCAACCTCTCGATCGATGGATGGCGAGCTCACAATCGCAGAGAATACGTCGCTGTATGCGCACACTTCGTCGACGGCAAAGGTCATCCTCGAACACTCCTCCTCGGCTTCCCACGACGTTATGGCGGTCACACCGGCGACGACCTCGCAGCTCTGGTAAAGCCAGTAATTCTACAATACAGCATCGGCGAGAAGCTCGGCTCCTTCGTTATGGATAACGCTGGTGATAACGACAAATGCCTCGAAGCGTTACAGCGTTCCTTCTCCTCGATCGATCCAGAAGCAGACCGTATTCGCTGTATCGGCCATATTATTAATCTCGTCGTTAAGGCTCTCTTATTTGGCGAAGGCATCAGCGCATGGGAGAAGAATCTTATTGAGGCTTCGGAGGAGCAGCATGTAGCTCTCTGGAGCCTCAAAGGCGTCATTGGCAAGCTGCACAACCTCGTTATCTACATTAATCGCAATGACGCGCGTCGCGAGCTGTTGAGAGCTCGCATGCGCGTCACGAAGACGAGCGACGGCAAGCTCTTCGTCGGCGTGCTCCTCAATGACGGTGGCATTTTCGATGGAACGCGACATATTACATGATCGAGCGTGCTCTTAAGTGTCGCCCTGCCATCGATCTCTACCAGGCGCAGTGGAAGCCTCCGGATAAAAACGACAAGCACAAGAATGACTTCCTCACCGAGGCTGATTGGCACGAGCTTGAGCTCTTCTATAAGCTCCTGCAGCCTTTCGAGCGACTCACGAAGCGACTACAAAGCCGTGCAGATAGCGAGGGCAACGAGGGTGGCCAAGGATCGGTGTGGCAAGTACTCTACGCCATGGACTTCCTGCTCACGAAGCTTGAGAGCGTCAAAGAAGAGATTGACGTCATGAATGCAGATAACGAGGATGCCCTTCCTCCCTACTACTCTGCCGGCGTGCTCGCTGCATGGTCAAAGATCAACACCTACTACGAGCTTACCGACCAGTCGCCGATCTACCGCATGGCCATCGCCCTCCACCCAGCCTACCAATTCGAATACTTCAGGGAGAAGTGGTGGAAGCGAGAGGATTGGATAAAGACAGCAGAGAAGGAGCTCACTGTATATTACGATCGCTTCGCTGCAGTCACGGTGGCCACTGAGCACGTCGACCAAGCCGAGACCTCTCCTTCTTCCTCGCCGACAATCGATGACGAATTCGATGCTTGGGGCCATACAACAGATCGACCACGCCGTGGCAAGAGGAGGAAGGTGGAGACTGAGTGGGAGGTCTGGATAAAGCAGGTGCCGTCGAAGGATGACATGACCGTTAAGAATCCTCTGGCGTGGTGGGTGGACCGACGCCACGTATGGCCTATTCTCAGCAAACTTGCTCTTAACATCTTCAGCACACCAGCGATGAGCGCAGAGCCAGAGCGCGTATTCTCTGACGGTAGTGAGCTCATCACCGACAAGCGCAACGGTCTCGGCGATGACACAGTTGAAGCTGAGATGATACAGAAGAATTGGATTACTTCAAAGATCTTGCGCGGGATTTCTACACCAAGAGGTCTATACAAATTACCTGATTAGGCATAGTATATCAAGTACTTGACAAGTTGTCAATCGAGGCCGCTGATTAGTCAAGTCAAGCTTCAATCGAGCTGAGATAGGTTCAATCAATCGAGTTTGAGGGCCGAAATTGAACTCGATTGATTGTTAGCCACACTGGCGGAAGAAACGGAGTCTGGGGCCAAACTCCCGTTTGGCATCGGTACCGTAGTGAAAGCACCGGATAGAACCGTTAATTGGCTCATTGTGTACTGGTACATGGAGCCAGAATAGGCTCGTAGGGTTGTCGGTCGTTGTGTGAACTGGGAGTAAGGCATGGTTGAGAAGACGACAGAATCAATAACATGGCCTGGTTAATGGGGAGCCAGCCAGGTCTTATATTTAACGAAAACCCACCCCATGACCTTGGACCATGGTGCGAGTAGGTACGTCATTGCTCTTGCGTTGGTTGAGGGGCGAGTGGGGAAGCCTGATTTAAGCCTGGCTGCTAGGATTATTTCTTGTTTGTTGGGCAACAAATCTCTACTAAGTGTGACGGCAGCCACGGTAGGCAAGCCCTCTGGCCGTCACAAGGACCCTAACCCTTAGCCCCACAGTCGCGTCAAGACTTCGCGAGCCAGGGACCGCCAGAGCTTCGCTCTCCCCTTTTCTTTTCCTCTCCTCAGCTTAGAATATTCGTTGATAGCGCCAATAGACCCAGCTCCCATGCTGCGTCTCGTGCTGGCCGTGACACTAAGTGGGGCTCCCAACCGCTCTGGGTTGATTTGCAAGTATCCCGACCGAGCCGTCGTATCCATACGGCGGTACCCACTGGTGGTAGCCGGGGTATGAGCTCTTTGAGAGGCCGCGCCTGAGACGCGGCCACGGACATCGGACAGCCGAACGAAGCGAATGAGGTGCCCGGCGGTTGGTTCATCCCCGAGGCACGAGGCTCAACATATGAACGCACTTTGCATAGATATGCGTCAGGTCTTCATGCTATAGTCTATAAAGTCTCGAAGCCGAAGCTGATCTAAGGCACCTTGGAATAACCTCCGAACCAGACTTGTGGGGAACATCTGGAGGCCCGACGAACCAACACAGAGCCCTGTACTTTGGGATAAATTGCCATTGCGCTTTTTTCTCGTCTTCATAACTCTTCTTCTGGTTGACTCCGTTACAGCCCTTAGAGACGATATCTCCAACTTCTTTCTCCATGGCATTGACCTCACTCTTCATCAACGAGCAGGTGTCTCTCGGCTCCTACGCCATATTCGCCGCCTTCTTATGGCTTCTTTACCAACTCGCATACGGCATATACCAAGCCTACCTCCACCCTCTCAGCAGGATCCCCGGCCCCAAGCTGTGGATAGTCTTTCCTTTCATCCGTCGGATAAAGAGCATCCAGGGCACGTTGGACCGGGACGTCCGCCGCTTTCACCTCAAGTACGGCGAGGCCGTGCGCTACGACCGAAATACGGTAACTTTTAGCAATGCCGAGGCGTGGAAGACGATATACGGGTACGGAAAGAACCAGTTCGAGAAATTCGTCGCGACCGAGCAGATCGACCGCGACTCGAACATCCTTACCGCAAATAATGAGAACCATGGGCGCCTCCGCCGTGGCATCTCCCATGCCTTCTCCCCGAGGGCGCTCGCGGAACAGGAGCCCATCGTCCTCGAGAACGTCGAGAAGCTGGTGCGGCGGCTGCGCGACGTAGCCGAATCCCGGATGCGGACAGAGATTGGGCGGTGGTTCCACATTGTGGCCTTCGATATTGTCGGCGACTTGACCTTCGGCGAGCCCCTAGGCGGACTCGACAACAACGAGCTGAGCCACGTTGTTACCTCCGTGCTACTGTTTATCGAGAGGGGCAGGAGGATTTTTGAGATCCAGTCGCTACTTGGCTGGCTGGCGCTGCCACTGATGCCTATTATTGCCCGCGGCATGAAGGAGGGATTTATGGAAACATATAACTTCTCAGCCAGGGCAGTGCAGAAGCGTATCGCCAGCGACGCCCAGAGGGACCGTAAGGACTTTATGTACGGCCTGCTGCGGGCCAAGGAAGACAAATACCTCCGCTCGGAAGCCGAAATTATCACAAACGCAAACGCAATCTTTATAGCTGGCAGCGACACTACCGCCACACTCCTAACCGCGTGTACATTCTATATGCTTTCAAACCCGCAGGTATATGAGAAGGCCAGAGACGAGGTCCGGAACGCCTTCCGCTCGCCTTCCGAGATCAACTTCAACGAAGCCACCACCCGCCTACCATATCTCCTCGCTGTCCTCACCGAAACGATGAGGCTGTATCCACCCGTGCCAAGTGCAACTCTAAGGGTTGTTCCCGAGGCCGGGGAGCCCATCTTCATAGCCGGCTACGAACTTCCTTCTGGTGTAAGCTTCTCGTTCCCCCTTTAGAGATCTCCACTGCGTACCTGGAAAGGTATTACTCTACCTGTGCAGTATCAACCTTGCTAACCGTGCCCCGCCCCACACAGACATTCGTCGGCGTCCATCATTCCTCCGCAGGCCTGTCGCCGTCCAACTTCAACCGGCCACAGTCTTTCATCCCGGAGCGGTGGCTACCCGAGGCCACACAGGACCCATCAAGCTCGTTCTACAATGACGCGCGCGACGCCGTCCAGACCTTCTCGTATGGTCCCCGCAATTGTGTTGGCAAGCACGTGGCATACAACGAGATGCGCACCATCATGGCCCGCCTGCTATGGGAGTTCGACATGAAGCTGGACCAGTTGTCGGCCAAGTGGACGAGACCGTACTCGGAGCACAAGTCCTGGCTCATCTGGAACAAGCCGCCGCTGTTCATTTATCTACAGAAGCGCCAGGATTTGGAGACGTAAAAAATACCTCTGTGACGGGCTGTGTCGCCGTCCACATATATATTTTTTTACTGTTCTGGAGTCTTACACTCCGATGTCCCATTTTTCACCAATTATATGTCTCAGTACTATGTTATCGAGGCTTGGAAATGCCATTGACTTGACCGCAAAATCCAGTTACCTGTATCAGGTTGCAGCGTCATTAAAGTCCAACCACATCAGTTGTCAATGATGAGCCAAGGGCCTCTTCATGTGCGCTTTCTCGGTCCTGCGATTCTACGGCTCGTCGATGGTGCATGGGCGCAGAGATTTAGTTGATAAGTTCCGCACATGGATACACTTATACACCTTGGCGCCAACGCATATTTCGTAGTTTTAAATGCTGATATCAAGTATTACCGGGCTTTGTACGAGTCAAATCCATCCGACATCAATTGAGTTACTTGAGCGCTTGTCAAACCATGGCGACACTCATGTCAGATTCGCTGTCATATCCTATCATATCCCGGGACAGAAGGTCGGAGAAGCCTATGGGGTCTTTATAATTTGCCGCAACGTGGCTGCATAGCTGCTCCTATCTCGAACCAGCTCCAGTGGTCTCGAGCGTCACACACACTATTAAAACATCACATCACCATTTCCCCAAAATGCGAAAACGTCATTGGGGAGGTCCTGTGGCTTGTCTTCCTAGCGACCTCGTACGAGGTTGTTTTATAGGTGATACCACAGAAGGTGTACCACATAGGTTATGTTACACGAGCTTAATCCCACAGGAGGATTACCCAGAAGATCCACTACATAGATGCTGTGGCCGCGTAGCAGACACCGAGTAAAGCTGGTAAGTTTATACTCCCGAGGAGGAACTAGTATCCTGCCTACCCGCAGAGTGTGTAATCAACCAACTACTTCCAATCGTTGGATCCGTTGGATCCTCCAACTGTGGGTCCAACTCAACTGAGATCTCGCTCCCCGTGCTTGGCAACCAGCCAATTCAGAGGTCCAGTTTCTTCCTCCATGTGTTGAAGGTGCTTCGCACTTCGTGTGGTTGGTATTCGATAACGTATTGGCCGTGGATGTCCCTGAGTTTGCACAGGGCTGACCTATCACGTCTTCGCAGGATCGTTGGATCTTGTTCGTTATCCCAATAGATGCCTTTCCTTCGAAGTTGCCTCAGAGAGACGAGTGTTGTCAAGAGTCGTGGACACAGGGCAACGTTTTCGAGGTGTAGGATCGTCGGTCCGGTGCGGACCGGCATTGTGCCGTATGCAAGTACTGGCAATTGCCTGTCTCCAGCCCACAGGTAGTCGTCGTGTGTGGCTGGCCTTGTGTTGAACAGTCTTTCGCTGTTGTTTGTGATCGAGATCGTACTCGCTGGGTCAAGTATCACCGAGTGTCGAAGAGGGTATTCTTCTGCGTTTATGGCAAAAGCTCCCCTAGCTTCTATACTGGCAACACAATATCCCGGGAGTCAATCTTCAACTTCCTCGACCGCTTCTTCTTTTGTCGGACGAGGGGTTTTGGACTTGGATTTTGATCTCGGACCCTTGAGGGCTCGGACCTGTGCTTGGAGGTCAGCATTGTTTTCAAGAGCTTCTTCGACACGTCTTTTCACGTGTTCCCTAGTTTTAAAGCCAGGGTAGGCTTTTTCCGGAAAGACATAAAAGCATTGTGCAAGGGCGTGAGGCATCTCGCAGGCGGGGCAGCCTTCAGCATTTTCTTGCTGGGCGCGCTTTCTTCCACCGCGGCCTCCACGTGAACCAGTCGCACCTCTCCGTGGCGGGTTATGATCCTCTGCAGTGTGGGCGTCCCCAATGTCACTGCCATGGTCTTCTATACCATCGTACTTTGTTGCAAATGCCCCTTTTGATGCTCTAGCTGTTTGGGGCGAGTCTAGGGCTGCAAGTTCTTGACGGAGGTCATTCCCTATTTCCCGGAATGTGAGGTTCCCATCTGCAATCGCTTGTCTTCGGATTTGTCTTACGGAAACTGCCCACATGGGCAGAATCCCCTTTACAGCTTGCAATAGGTCTGGAACCCATGCTACCGTATCTTTGGCTTCGGGTAGTCCCTTTTGGAGACCCCTGGCCATGATTGCTTCCCACTTGTCAACCCAGGAGGAAGCCTCTGAGGTTCTTTGGTGGTTTGAGGGCTTTCTTGTATGCCGCTCGTATTTCCATTTTCTCGTCTACCAACGAGAGGCCGCATCGTGCCTTTAGGTTCTGACGCCATTTCCACAGCGGGGTCTCAGCCATATAGCAGTGGCTTTTGTACGCTGGGGATACAGTGCTCAGCATCCATTTTGTAAGCTTCTCGATGGACAGTCTTTCCTTCTCGTATGTTGATTCGAGTTGTTTATACCAGTTTAGATCGGAATTAAACATCTTGGCCCCATTGTCGGTCAGGTCGCTTATCATCCACTGGCCATTCTCTTTGTCTTGGATGGTCTCTTCATCCTCCTCTTCATTGCCCACTGTCTGGGATCGCGCATATCGTTGTGCATGTGGTTTCTTGATGTATTTCTTCTTTCGAATGTCTGGCATTTCTGGTTGAGGGAGGAGTGGAGTTTTGTTGATGATTTGGGATTTGAGTCCGTACGTTTGGACTTGAAGTTCGAATTCGTGGTTCCAGTCGTTCCAGTCCTGTGGCTTCGCTAGGAACGCGTTGAGGTTCTTCGTATTGAAGTAGTCTGCCATGTTTGAATCGGCTTGAGGCAGTGAGACTCTTAATTGTCAGATTATCACCCTTTTAGGTATATGGGACGTGTAATTAGGGTCCAATTGATGGGGTGGTCACTGTGTGTATTGATGATGATGTCTTGTCTTGGTTCTTTTGGTGGGACCCCACCCGTAAGGGGGCTGGTTTTGTCATGATTCAACCATTGATGCCTCAGGCACCTAACCCAAAGCACCCGTCACATCTGACAACACCGACTAAGATCCTGGGAGTGGTCATGGACGCGAAACTGCGGTACAAGGAACACATAGCTAGAGCCGCCGCAAAGGGGCTCTCGGCTGCTATGTGTCTGAGAAGACTGAAGATGCTGTCACCGCGGACTGCGAGACAACTGTTCGTAGCAACAGTAGCTCCCACCATGGACTATGCGTCCAGCGTGTGGGCGCACTCATGTGGCATTAGAGAAGCTGCTTGGCTGGACAAGGCACAGATGGTCGGAGCACAGGCGATCACGGGGGCTTTCCGGACCGTCGCAACGGCGGTGGCAGAGGCCGAAGCTAGCATCCAAGCCGGTGCAAGAACGGCATGCGCAAGCGGCAACAAGGTTTTGGATCAACCTCCGGACCCTTCCCAGGACACACCCGTTGGCGACACTGAAAGTGAAAGTGTGTCGCCGATTCGTATCGCCGATGCAGAGGATTGCTCAAGTACAAGGGGAAACAGCCACTGAACGAATGGAGATCATTCGGGAGTACGCGTTACCGCCATGGAGGAACCGTATCCCGGTGTCGTGCGACCCTGACCGGGAGAGAGCGGTGGAAGAAGCAAAGAGGGTGAATGGCATAGTTATTGCCACCTGCTCCTCGCAGAGAAGGGGCATGGTAGGCATGGGAGGTGTCGTACGAGATACGGCGATCAACAAAGATGACGAGGTAGTGGCCAGCTACTCCATCACTCTCGGGTTGACGGAGGAGCTGAACCTATACATCGCCGAGTTGGGAGCTATAGAGATGGTATTGAGATGTATGCCGTCTGGACTCTGCTGGCGGGATGTGACTGTCATGACGAGCAGCCGCTCCGCACTAGAAGCCATACGGCGGCCACGACAACAATCCGGCCAACAGATCATACGGCAAATATACGACCATATGAAGCGTCTCGAAGACGAGGGCCACTCTCTCCGGATGTTGTGGGTTCCAGCAGGAGAAGAGGATTTTGCGCTGGGACCAAAAGCCAAAGCAGCAGCGCGGAAGGCCACAGAAGGAGAATGCAGACCAGATGTGCCACCACATCTAGCAAGATCCACAAGGATAAGACTAGCGATAACCAAGCAGCGGCAAACAAGAACACTACCAGAAAGAGTCGGGAAATGCTCGAAGCAGATAGATACGGCACTGCCAGGCAAGCATACCCGTACTCTATATGACCCGCTGAAGAGGAAGGAAGCAGACGTACTATCACAGCTCCGCACCGGAATGGTGAGACTTAACAGCTTTCTATGCAAGATAGGAACGGTGGAATCGGACACTTGCGAATGCGGGCTAGCATCAGAGACAGTGGAACACTTCCTATTCCGCTGTGCAAAATGGACCGCGCAACGGGAAGGCATGTTGCGATGCTCACAGGCAAAGATGGGAAACCTATCATACTTCCTGGGGGGAAAGGCGGCGTCTGACGGTGACAAATGGACACCAGACATGCGGGCAGTACGGGCGACGATCAAATTTGCCATTGCAACGGGGAGGCTTGACATGGACCAGAAGCCTCAGGCACACTAACTATTCAGATTGAATCCTACTAACATCATACAGTCTCATTTTGGCAGACCGTGCTTCAGCTGCTGAGGATAGGATGCTGAACACTTGGAGAAATTGGCCTTCAAGCAGGCCTGTCACTGCATATACATCAGATTGGACCAGTCAGTAGAGTGAAATTGTGGGGCTTCGGGTGATTATGGAAGAACCGTACGAAACGAAAATAGCTTAG
Source organism: Diaporthe sp. PMI_573 (assembly GCA_021399435.1). Classification (NCBI taxonomy): domain Eukaryota; kingdom Fungi; phylum Ascomycota; class Sordariomycetes; order Diaporthales; family Diaporthaceae; genus Diaporthe; species Diaporthe sp. PMI_573. The sequence continues at coordinate 861,900 of JAJTUP010000029.1, read as the reverse complement.
CGCAAAGGCCCTCTGGGGTGTGTCCCCCCGGGCGAAATAAAATCCATCCATCCATCCATCCCTACAATCCACGACTTGTCGCCCGTGATGGGCATCTAAATACCCGGTCGGATACCTAGAGCTGCAGCCTTAATTGAGTCATTCTTCATTGCAGTATGTGTTGCCTTGGAGGTGTGTACGCAAGATACTGAGGATGAAATGGACTTCGGGGAATAGGAGATAGAGAAAGAGAAGCCGCGCGGGGGGCAGTATGGCCCCCTATTTATACACAACACGTTATATGTCGGAATATTACTTCTGCCAGTACCTTGCAGCTAGGCTACCGCAGGTGGCTCTCCCAGAGCCCGAAGCTAGGATCGAGGTATGTATGCCGCTGTCTGTGAAAGGCGTTTAGACGCGGAAAGTTCGTATAGGGAAGGTTGCTTGGTACCAATCAAAATGGACGCTGCTGGTCGCGTCGATTTACAGGACGATACATACGGCCTTCGCCTACCTGCGGTTATTTCATCTTCAGATCCATGCATAACAACCAAGCGGCGACGGACACGGTCGGTTGCGCGAACGGAGTGACCTATAGGGCTCCCATATGCACTTGGCACCCGTATCCATTTATTCCTGGGAAATACAAACTAGATGAATAAGCGACGAATCAGAAGAATCAGAAACACCAACGAAGGAGGTATCAACTATCGTGGTTTTGGCTTAATCGTTGTCGAGAGGAAGGGTGATGCCGCGACAACCGCGCCCGGTTCCATGGCTTGGCCACCAAGACGGCGGTCGTGCTATCCCAAGTCGGGGTCAAATTCGGAAGGCGGTGACAAGGCACAAAGAAAGGCGCAGCTGCGCGAATTACTCACCGCCTTCTCTCTTCCATGCTAGCACGTAGTGTTGTCTTCTCACCGCCTCTACATTTGTACTTAAGTCTCGATATAGAAGGCGGTGAGATTGAGACGGTGGACTTAGTTTAGAAAAGGGCAAAAGAGGTCCAGGCCCAATGGTTTGTTCAAGAGTTCAAAAGTTCAGGCTGTCTATACTAATTATTTATGGCGAAGGCAAGGCACGGGGAGTTGGCCGACTTGAGAATGAGGACACGAGGTAATATTAAGTAGTAAAATTGATAGCCATCTGCTGTGAAACATGCATTGATGATGGCCGTAGTGTCCGAGACGCGTCCCACTGTGGTATTGAGGGCGTTACAGGCGCGGGCGCGGGAGCGGGCGCAAGTTGTGGGATGTGTAATTAACGTCCCAAGCGGTACTTACTAAATTGAGCAGACGACCGCGCCTGGTACTGGCGGTCGTGCTAGCCCTACAAGGCGGTGTCAAATCCAGAAGGCGGTGTCAAATCCAGAAGGCGGTGTCAAATCCAGAAGGCGGTGTCAAATCCAGAAGGCGGTGCCAAATCCAGAAGGCGGTGTCAAATCCAGAAGGCGGTGTCAAATCCAGAAGGCGGTGTCAAATCCAGAAGGCGGTGTCAAATCCAGAAGGCGGTGTCAAATCCAGAAAGAAGGCGGTGTCAAATCCAGAAGGCGGTGACTCTGCAGCCAGAACAGAGGCAGTGAGACTTGGGACAATGGCCCTGGCGGGTTTTAAACAGCAAAATATGCCTGAAGCACCCCCATGCCCACCAACGGAGTGGCGAGATTCGCAGTCCGTAAATTGCTTTTGTCAGATGTGACGGGTGCTTTGGGTTAGGTGCCTGAGGCATCAATGGCTGAATCATGACAAAACCAGCCCCCTTACGGGTGGGGTCCCACCAAGGAACCAAGACAAGACATCATCACAATACACACAGTGACCACCCCATCAATTGGACCATAATTACACGTCCCACATACCTAAAAGGGTGATAATCTGACAGCTTTAATTAGCATTCAGGATGTTCCCTTCTTTTCATATCCACGAGGCATTCTCATGAAGATGTCTTGATCAAACGGAGCATGGACAAACGCATTGACCACGTCGTATTGGATCAGCTCGAGGTCGAATTTGAATGCAATACGTACTGACGGAAAAAGAATGCCATATAGCTTTATCGGTCTTAGGCCTTTGAGGATCAATCAGCCACTGCGGAATCGGACGTTGGCTGCCTCAGCAAAGTTCAGCAATTAGGAAGGCGGTGTGCGAGCTACAGTAATATGCCAAGTGAAAACCTAAAGACACCGCCTTCTCTATTGAGGTCGACAAAAATACAAGGCAGGGAAGGTTGACAAGTCGGTGGTACTAGCGGCGGGGAGATTAGAAAGGCGGTGAGACAACACAAGTATTGTATAGTAGATAAGGGTGCCACGGCCTCCTTGTTCAGCCAGGTAGGTTGAGCAATATCATAATCACTTTCAACTTGCAAGGCATGTGCAACTGGTTTCTATGAAGGTGCGCATGGATGTTGCTGAGGACCTTCACGGGATAGCCTTCAGGCCATGCGTACACAGTAATGCGATTGACAACCTGCTGCAACACACCTCTGCGCTACAGTTTAGGGAATTCGCTTCCACTTGCCAAGCTTCCCTTAGCCAACCAGCAGCTGTCTGGAAAAACCACCATGTCCACCGTCTCAACCTCACCGCCTGCCATATAGAGCCAAAAGAGCAACATAGAAGGCGGTGAGAAGATAAGAGTTGGTCCAGGAAGGCGGACAACCAAAGACGGCGGTCGTGCTAGCCGGTGAGTAATTCGCGCAGCTGCGCCTTTCTTTGTGCCTGACGCATTGTCACCGCCTTCTGTCTTGATTGTCTGGCCAATGCATGGTACCGGGCGCGGTTGTGGTGGCATGTATGAAATGGGCATTGAAATTATGAGCTGTACGGAAAATTGAACGTTTCCAGAATGCCTGGAATGAAAAGTGAGCCTGCAAGTGGTTGTGATATTGCTCAACGTCCACCTGCCTGGACCTGCCTGCCTGCGATCATGACATGGTTCGGCGCTCAGAAAATAAGTAGGCCGTGGCACCCTTATCTCACCGCCTTCCTAATCTCCCAGCCGCTAGTACCACCGCTTTCTTGGCTTGCAATCGCCACCTCCAGTTGTCAGCCTTCCCCACCTTCTATTTTTGTCAACCTCGATAGAGAAGGCGGTGTCTTTAGGTTTTCACTTGGCATATCACTGTAGCTCGCACACCGCCTTCCTAATTGCTGAACTTTGCTGAGGCAGCCAACGTCCGATTCCGCAGTGGCTGATTGATCCTCAAAGGCCTAAGACCGATAAAGCTATATGGCATTCTTTTTCCGTCAGTACGTATTGCATCCAAATTCGACCTCGAGCTGATCCAATACGACGTGGTCAACGCGCTTGTCGATGCTCCGATTGATCAAGACATGAATGGTAAACAAAGCACTCTGGACTGCGAATCTCGCCACTCCTTTGGCAAAAAGAATTCACCAAAACACTGGCCCAGTGTGGATACAGACAGTGCCTCTCGGATCTGAAGTTGCACCGGCAGAGGCCTGTTCAGCTGAGCCTGGCCCTCCACCAAGCCTGATCAACCTCCCAGCTGGCGTAACCACCCACCCCTGGTATGGGTGATGAGAGTCACCTGCTTCAACTCCTGGGAGGGATATCCAGGGCCGGCCGCATAATTTGTCAGGGACGCTACCTTGCAAGCCGCACGATAGGTTCGGACAGGGCCGGGCTGTGATAAGGTGCCTGGCGTACTTACGTCTCGTATATGCAATGTAATCAATCCTGACACCATCACATAGGAATGCAGGCAGAGCCGAATGCCTAGCACCGTCAGATTGAGGAATTCCCTATTCAGGCAATTTTGGCTGCTACCCATCGCTGGGTGCATATTCGTCTTCCAATGTAGGAATGTGTTGGTATCCCGATGGGGCAATTTCATCGGCGAGCCCTCGCTCGTAATCGTGCGAAGTGTTGCATGCGTTTTTGTTAGCGTTTGGTGACAGAGGAGCTTCGCTACTGCCAATTCCCGGATTGCTGCACCCTGGCTGAAGACTCGGGCTAAATCCCCGGTCTGGTCCGACGTTGTATGAGCCACCGCCTCTGGTGAAATAGGCTATCTCAAGGATGCTGTGGCTATGCTGTGGTAAGGAAATTCTGTGGTGTAAACCTTGGCACCTCTCTAATGCCCCCTTGAAGCTATCAGCGAGGCAGACTCCGGCTTTTTTTTTTTTTTTTTTTTTTTTGATCAGTAGTCCAGCTGGATGCCAGTTTCCGCGACATGCGGTGTGATTTCTCGCATGCCGCTGACGAGGTTGGTAATTTACCTAATGTGGCAACCTGCCCCCCTTAGACCGATGAAGGAATTCACCCCAGGCTCTCGTGATGCCCGACATGGCAACTCTTGAAATACCAAGAGGGGCAATTTCAAGTTTGATGGCATGCGAGCCGGGAGGGGCTTCGCTCCTAGGAACTCGCCACACGGCCGTCGCGATGATTACACGGCGCCTCGAGACACTGCCAACCGATCCCACAGACTTATCCTGTAAGTCCTTAATTACTAGAAGAGACACCTTTGGGCTCGACGGTAAGGCGAGGCAGACGCGTCCTGTGGGGTGTATGCAATTCTCGGGACCGGCTGTCGATCCCTGATCAGGGCCATGGGCATTGAAATTATGAGCTGTATTGAACGTTTCCAGAATGCCTGGAAAAGTGAACCTGCAAAATGTTCACCTGCCTGAACCTGCCCGCCCGCTACCGTGACATGGCTGGGGCGCTCACAAAATTGTAGGCCGTGCCACCCTTGTAACGTTGCAATACTGCGACGTCTCACTGCCAAGTTTCACTGCTTTCTTATTGGCCTGTAATTCAAGTTGTCAGCCTTCTTGTCAGTCTCAATAGAGAAGGCGGTGTGTTCAGGTTTTCACTTGGCATATCGCTGCAACTCGCACACCGCCTTTAATACTAAAGTACGGAGGTCGCTTGCAAAAAGTCTTTTACGCCAAGGAGCAGGGCCCCGGCAATTATACAGAGTCTGCCTACGATCCCGCGTACGGAAGAGCGTATAAATAAATTTACCAACGCGGAGGAAGCAAGGAGCTCTTAGAAGCTACTCCCCACAGGTCGAGCAGGCTGTCCTGGCAAACAGGCTCTCGGCCCAATGCCTTGAACTCTTAACTCCATCACACGACCAGTGATATGGACGCTGCTTCGAACGCCTCCGCGTATGATGTCTGGGACGGACGTCTTCTTCATCTCATTGGCCCTTTTTGTTTGGTTTTCGTCGCTTGTGTCCTCCTCTTTCTTTTCTTTGGGACTTTTCGGACTCACTCTTTTGGGACTGGTCGTAATTTTTGGGATTTTGGGACTGGTCACTCTTTTGGGACTGGTCACTCTTTTGGGACTCGTCACTCTTTGGGACTGGTCACTCTTTTGGGACTGATCACTGCTTTGGGACTGGTCACTCTTTTGGGACTCGTCACTCTTTGGGACTGGTCACTCTTTTGGGACTGATCACTGCTTTTGGGATTGGTCAGTCACCTTTTGGGACTGGTCACTCTTTGTGGACTGGTCACTCTTTTGGGACTGGTCCATCTTTTGGGACTGGTCACCTTTTGGGACTGGTCACTCTTTTGGGACTGGTCACTCTTTTGGACTGGTCACTCTTTTGGGACTGGTCACTCTTTTGGGACTGGTCACTCTTTTGGGACTGGTCACTCTTTTGGGACTGGTCACTCTTTTGGACTGGTCACTTTTTTAAGAATGGTCACTCTTTTGGGACTGGTCACTTTTTTGGGACTGGTCACTCTTTTGGGACTGGTCACTCTTTTGGGTCACTCTTTTGGGACTGGTCACTCTTTTGGGACTGGTCACTCTTTTGGGACTGGTCACTCTTTTGGGACTGGTCACTCTTTTGGGTCACTCTTTTGGGACTGGTCACTCTTTTGGGACTGGTCACTTTTTTAAGAATGGTCACTCTTTTGGGACTGGTCACTTTTTTGGGACTGGTCACTCTTTTGGGACTGGTCACTCTTTTGGGTCACTCTTTTGGGACTGGTCACTCTTTTGGGACTGGTCACTCTTTTGGGACTGGTCACTCTTTTGGGACTGGTCACTCTTTTGGGACTGGTCACTCTTTTGAACGTCACTCTCTTTTGAATTGATGACTATTTTTTCCGAAGCTTGAGCTTCCGCGCCCGCCGTTGTTGAACTGTTTTTGATGTTCGCAGCTTAACTCCATGGATCGTGTCATTATGGTTTCTAAAATGATCCACGCTCTGAAAATACACCCTCCGCTCCCTGCATTTCGGATGTATACAGTTGATGGGGTCGCCATGTTGTTCAGCACGTTCTATTTCCTCGAGGTGGTGATCGTCAAAGTGGTCGTTTCTTTTCGTTTCTCGACAATACGGAAAGATTCGTTCTTGCACCGTTTGCCGCTCGTCACCAATACAGCCGGGACACTGCGTTGGTCCCATGAGAAGCGGAAAAAGGTCCACCTCAGGCTCCAGCTGTATTTTCGACGTCAGGGGGACACCGTCGTCAGGCGGCGGCTGCAGGCGTTTGCGCTTGACTGTTTCTCTCTTGCCACACAACGCTACGTATAATTCAACGACCTTGAGTCTTAGTCGATGTATTTCCTCGGCAGGTAGGTTCTCGGGCTGGTGACAGAGGATCTCGGCCAACTTTGCCCGCTCGGGAATAATGAGGTCAATAGGTGGCTCGTTGTATTCCTCCACATCGCCCCCCCTGGCTTGTTCCTCGAGATCCCAGGTTGGGCGATTGTAGAAATAGTACTCGCGGTAGTCCTTTACGATCTGTCTCTCGCGCTGCGCCTGTTTCGATCTAATCTCGGCCGTGAGCTCGCGGATCTCTGACTCGTTTTCGCGGCCATCGAACCGGTACTGGCCGTGCTTAAGCATTGCTCGCCGCTCTTCCAGTCCACTGATACATGGATCGGGCGGCAGGTTGGCCCACACCTCAGGGGGGACCATGTCTCTTGTGGCGCGGGGGTCCCGGGTTAGGCTGACATGTGCGAACATTCGAAATAGCTCGATTTCTTTTTCCTCCTCTAGGAAAGCATTTTGAATGTCGAAGTTGACCGTTATATTTAGATACGCATCCTGGAATACGAAGAACTTCGGGTTCTGCCGCATAATTTGATCGCGAACAGCATCCGGCGCATCGCCTATGGGATATATTAGCAATAGACAATCGCCTTGGAAAAACATCAACATACCGTTAGCAGCATTCCCAGCGCCTCGGCGCCCGGCTTTGGGTGTCAGTTTCTTCTCAAACCCTGCGTCGAGGCTCTGGTCGCCCATGTGTTCTCTGAGTGTGGAATATAACATAGCCTGATCCTTTGAAATAGTGCCATCTCGGAAAATCCGACGAAAGAATGGGATCTTCAGCTTTGATCGTTTCCAGCGGAGCTGCAAACAATCCTGGCCAGCTGGGATCTTTGCGCCCAGCACAGAGCTCGCATCCTTCAGAAGCTTCGAGTCAAAGGCGTCGTCGAACAATGCAATCGCCAGATAGAGTGACACCGGGCAGAAGATCAGCTTCTTGGTAGGTTTCAAGACAAATATTGTCCTAAATTGCATCAGTATAAATAAGGACCAATGAATACTAGGCCAACATACGGCTTCGGCCTGTTGTCACATCCCTTGTGAAAGATGAACTTGAGTGACATGGCTAGGATGGATTTCCCCGTAACAGGATGCCGGACTAGCATCATGAGGATGTCTTCATAGCAGAGAGCTTTCGGCCGGCCCCTCTCAATGGTCCCTCTGAGGAGGAGCTCATGCAGCTTTTTGGAATCTCCGTCCGCGGAACCTTCGCCGTCCCCGACCTCGGCGTTGGCATCGGCTGACATCACGACTTTTGTGCCAAAGAGCTTCTTTTGGGACCCATCTTTTGGGGGCTTCCTCTCGCCTTCCACAATCTCAGCAGGGCGTATTCCAGTATAACAGATGGTCATATAGCAGCCAGCATCATTGAGACGCTGAAGCTCGAGGGAACGGATGCTCGGGTCATACGCGATATTATAAGTAACAAGGATCTTCAGATCGTCACAGTTCACGACTGGCTTGCCGTGAGCATTAGGTACCTGCAAATTGAATGTGGGTATCAATATATTGTCGTGGTACTAGATCATAAGTTAGTAGAGCGTCAAGAGATTGTAGAACAGCGCTACGTATGAGGCATTGCGCACCTTGTACAGCTCCTTCATATCGTTCCGGTCAGGATAGCGGCCGGTAACAGTGGTGTAGAGCTGCCCAAATTGGCGGATGTACACTTTCGAAGTACCCCAGGTGCTGATATTGTAGTTTTCGCAGACCCAGAGGAAGAAGTCCTGCATCGTTGACCGCGTGATATTACTGATCGTGACTTTCCAGTCCCCGACTTTCATATCATTGCAGTACCTGCCCCCAAGGAAAGAAACAGTCAGAAAGGTAGAGGGCAGACCGAACTTGGTAGAGTAGTGGAGACAAACCGATGCCATTTTGCGAGCATGCCGCTGACATTGACCTCGGTCTCATGCGCGTATCTTGGTTTGATAAAGAGGACACCTTCCAAGGTCTGTCTCATCCTCGCGTGCCCCTCGACGGACATCGGACGTCGCTTGCTCGCTCGAGCGTCGGCATCTCGGACGCGGACTTCCTTGAGGAAATCGGCGGCACGAGCATTCATACGGTTTGAGTTCATTGTGCAGGGAAAAGGAGTGACCAATATGGTAGAGGTAGGCGGTGGGTTTGAAGGTGTCCAACCGGGAAGAGCACTTTTGAGGGAGGTAACTCGAACAGCCTGAGTCTCGAATTCTGGAGATTGTGTCAGGAGAGAAGGGAGGAGCGCGGCGCAAGCCCATTTTGTAGTGGGATCAAAGAGCTGGGACTGACTGGCTCCCGGAAAGCCGGCAGTGCAATCCTGAATTTCAAAAAGGGACACAAAAGGCCATGTAGCCGGCCGTAGGTACACGGTACTTATTAGGGACATATGCCCACGGTGTCAACGGTACTTATTAGGGACATATGCCCATGGTGTCAAGGCCGCTTAAAACAGCAGCACGCGCCAGCCAGATCCGGCGGCCAGAACACCGCAACCTCGTTTTTACGAGTAATATTATTAAGTTGTTGATAGTCTATGTAAAGTTATAATTTACTATTCTTCTTAGGTATGAATAGGATTAGGTATCCTACTAGGGATTTTAAAGGTTGTATATATCCTTTCCTAAGGTTCTTATCTAGGTACTCCCTAAGTATCTTGAGTTATTCTTTATTAAGTTTGTAGATTTTATAAAACTTTAGTGTTTTTTCTTCTTATATAGGTATCTTGTAATCCTATTAGCTATATTTAAGAATTCCTATATTAAGTTCCTCTTAAAATACTTTTCTAAATTCATAGTATTCTCTTAGTATTTATTTAAATCTTACTAGGGTACTTTATTCTCTATGTTAATATAGGTAGAGGAGGTATTGCTTTGTCTTTTGCTTGTGAGTAATGCTGTGTGTTGATCAGCTTTGGCCTTTCCTTAGGGTCTTTAAGTGGTCTGATCCTTCTCTATTTTCCTAAAGCTGAGTCCCTTCCTGACTACTTCTAGAGGTATTCGTAGGTTTGTTTAAGCATGTTTCTTTACTATCCTTAGTAACTAAACTTTATCCTATATTATTGATTACTACCTTTTTCTAGGGAATAGTATTATCCTAAAAGATCTAGCTAGTAGTCTAATTAATTTAGGGATTCCTAGCTCTTAGCTATAGAAGTCCTAAGATTAGTTTATACTATACTATATCTATGATGTTTAGGGTTATGGAAGTTTTGTATCCTTAGATTAAGATAGGTAGAGGATTAGTCTCTATATTAATTACTTTATTTCTATATCTTACTTCTATACCTTCTATAGTACTAAGTCTATAAGGGTCTTCCTTCTAATACTATAGGATCTCGTCCTTATTAATGATTCTTGGTGATATAAAGTTACCCTAAATACTACTATCTAATAATATACTGTATGTTTTTTTGTTGATTTCTACCTTTAGTAGAATGTATGTATAGTTGTTTATCTATGTTATATATAGGAACTGTTGGTTTATGATTGACTATTATTCCTTTATAGGCGATTATTATCTTTTTTTGATTTTTACTAGGTCTTGATCTAGGTTTTTATAGTATGTTATTTCCCTGATTAGTCGTGGTACTAGCTTATTAGCTTGTATTCCTTGTAAATGGGGTATCCTGGTGATCCGTAGTCTTGAGGTTGTTGTTTATTATATAGGTATTCTAGTAGGAGTTGAGGGTTTAAGGTAAGGATAGTGTAGGCCTTTTCCTTATTATGTTTACTAGGTTTCTAGTAGTAGAGCTTATCTTCTTCGTATACCCTGGTGATAGGTCCCTTACTAAAGTATTAGGGAAATAGGTTGAACTTAGCTTTCTCCCTAAAGTAAGTATGGTAGAGGTTCTAGATATAGGAGGCTTAGGAGACTTTCTTGTATTCTAGGTATCCTGGCTATAGGCGTGGTTCATTGCTTATTCTACGCTTCTCAGGTAGCTGGTTAAGTTCCTGCATTACTTGTATTAACTAGACTCCTATAATAGTAATCCTAGTAGTACTAGTATCTGGAGTGATGGGGATGCTATATCCTAGATATCTTTTAGGGTTCTCCTTGGGGTTTTTAATAGGGTCTTTTTATATGTTGTTTTGTTGTTATTGGGTATTATTCTGAGAGTTGTTTGCTCCTATGTACTTGTTACTTAAATAATCCAAGTTGCTATTGTTTATTACTATATTATATAGTAGTCCTTGTCTTCCTATTACTAATTATCTTTCCTATTAAGGTTTCTTGGAAAACTATCTAGAGGCTTCTTTCTCTAAGAGGTGTAGTATATACTAATTGTTAAAATAAAAGGTCTAGTTAAAAGTTCTATGTTGTTTATTAGCGTCTACTACTTGCTCTAAGTTAGGTAGGTAGTTGTCTAGATTCTCGGGTTCCTATTTATTAGGGTAGATTAGATATTCTATACAGAGGTTGGGTTAATATATGTAGTTTATTCTACCTTCTAGGTATACTAGGCATTACTTATTAAGTAAGTAGCTATACTGCTTGGGTAGCTCTTGTTATTAGGTTATATTAACTTATTATTATCCTTTTAGAACTAGCTTCTATTGTTTCTTAGGCTAGTGGTATTCCCTTGTAAAGTATCTAGGCTTTCTATAGTTATAGTATTCTTTGCTAGTTAGTTTTCGTTATGTTATGTTGAGTTTTATAGGGCCTGAATGAGTTCTACTAGCTATGTTATTATATCCCTACTAGTATTAGGGTTGATAGTTATTGTGAAAGCTACTACTATACTAGTACTTCCTTCTTATATTTAGCTAGTTCTAAGGTTTTTATAAGTTATTAGGTATCTTATACTATTATTCCTACTTTTGCTTAAAGAGGTGGTTATTAATATATATAGCTATAGATATGTATTTAGTAAAGTTATTAGGTTGGTCTAGCTTAGTAATTTTATCCTTAATATCTTCTTTAAGTCCTTTGTAAAACTAGCTTATAAGTATATCTTCTCCCTAACTAATATAGGTAGTAAGTTATTTAAAGTAGGCTGTATAGGTTAATGTTAACCTAGTTTATCTAAGCTATATAAGCTATCTTTTGGTAGTCTTGTCTTTGTTAAGATCTCTAAAGGTATCTTTAAGAGCTTGCTTAAAGTAGTTAAAGGTTTTGAAGATTTTCTTAGTGTTATCATTCTAGTCTTTTTTGTTGTTTTCTAGATAGTCCCTTAGGGTAGGTTTGAACTAAGCGAGTATGTTCCCTTTAAGGTAATGTCTAGTAAAGATGATCTTGTTATGGTAGGTTTTAAACTAGAGGTAGTTGTGCTTAAAGTAGGTGTGATATTGTATAAGGAACCCCTGGAGGGTTCCCTTGTTTCCCTTATAGGGGCTGGGCTTGTTTATCTTGAAAGCCTTGGTTTGCTAGAGTATGTAGAGATGTATGATCTCTTACTGGAGTTAGCTAATCTAATTACCTATTTCCTTGATAGGGTTAGCCTTGGTCTGGGTGACTTAGGAGGTGGTAGGAGTCTAAGGTATTATTATGTTGTTGATATTATATAGTAGGTAACTACGTAGCTGTACTAAATAAGAGTTGTTAAAATGTAATAATTATACTAAACCTTTGTGGGGTTTAGTAGGTAACTTATAGGGTTTATGTTAGTAATATGGTGTAGAGGTGATACTTGACTGTGTAGTGTAAGACATGATAATTCTTTGAGTATAATTACTAGCTATAAGGCTATCTAGTTGTTAGACTAAATACTTAGATTGATGACTGAAGAGTCTGTTCTATGAAAGCTATTTATTGTGGTGATGATTATGTTTTTATATGTTTTGACTCTTTATTCGTTGTTGGTGATAGACTATATGGACTGCTTGTTGACTTGTGTGGTCTAGCCTTGTAGTTGTCTGGACTGCTTGTTGGTCCTGCTGGTCTACCCTGGTTAGGGGGTACCTGACCCTAACCCTGGCCTTGGTATGCCTTGCTGACTTTGCCCTCAAGTGCCTGCGGGGTTGTGTTGTGGTATCTGATTCTGATTGCTGGGGTTATTGAAACGGGTCCCTTGGGTGCCACGCTTGTTGGTTTATAATAATAAGGAGTGATAGTTTGAGGGCTGAATTCTTTCTCTTAAAGCTGTTAGGATAGGTGTTATTGGAAATTTAAATAAAATATGCCCTAAGCTTGCTAGAGACTAGGGATAAGATAGTTAGGGTTGCCTAAGTAATCTAGGTTAGTACTTTAGAAAAGGTAAGGAAGAGGAAATATAAGGAGGTAGGCTTAAAGAAGGGGGGAATTGATAGAACCCCTAATAAGAGAGGATAAAGGGGAAGCCCTTTAGAAAGTGCTTTAAATGTGTGGGGTGGAACTTAAAATTATCTATAGTAGCGAGGCTAAGAAAGAGGCCGAGGATTAAGAGCTAGGGGTTCTTATACCTAGCTAAATTGGAATGCTTAGAGAAGTATCTTTAAAGCAACCCTAAAGCTAAATCCTCTAGATAAAACAGGTAAGACGACTATATGCTATAGGTGTGGAAGTACCTACTACTATTCTCCAGACTGCCTAGTACTGGCAGAAACTATAGTATTGGTAAATTAAGTATAAGGCTGCGGCAACTATTGGTCTAGGAGCTATTAAGGTTAGAACTGAGAAAGAGGGAGCTAAGGTGCCTCTTAACTACCTATAGGAATAGTATTAGAGGTAAAGGAGAAGGACTAGTAACTATACTTGGAAGTAGAAGAAGAGATAGTAGAGGTCTAGGAGATATTTATAATTTCTGGCAAAGTGGCCACAAAGCATGGTTAAAGATATATTAAGATTAATCTAGATATATAGGTATAAGTAGATTTAGTTAGTATTTCTTTTGTTAAAAAGTTTAGTCTTGAATTATCTATAAAGTTATTAGTATTTATAGTAGGAGTTTAAGAAACTAAGGTTCCTACTTATAGTATCTATTAAGTCTTTTTATTGTTTAAGGATTATTTTGGAAATTAGAGGAAGGAAATGTAAGACTATATCGTGATTTAAAGGAATTAATTAAAATCCATTTTGCTCTTAGGTACCCTAGGTTTGAAATATTTTTAAATAAGGCTTAAAAGCTGTCTAAAGGATTAGTGGCTTTAATAGGACGAGATTTATATAGTAAAATAAACTATAAAGTCTTTTATAAGAAATTGGGGAAAGGTCTTTTATTATTATATAATCTTTCCTATAGTGAAACCTTTTAGTATAATAGAAAAGGAGGAGAATCCTTAATGGGAGCCTTAAGAGATAGATAAAGAGGAGAAACCACCTCTAGATCTGTCTTAGATATACCCGTGATTAGCGAGAATGGAGATATTTTTTATTAAAGCTAAAGCTAAGAAGCTACTGCTAAGGAGGAAGGTAGATTATATAATAGATCTAGAGAAGGAAACTTTACCTTTTTTTCTGCCTCTACGCCTACTCTTATTGATGGAACTTAAGGTCTTAAGGAAATGGCTTAAAGAGAGTTTAAAGTTAGGACAAATCGCTTATAATAAAAGTCCTGCTAGTATGCTAGTTTTATTTGTGTTAAAAAAAGACAGAATCCTTTAACTTTATGTTGACTATAGGGCTCTTAACAAAGTAATAATAAAAAATTGGTATTTCTTATTACTGGTTTTGGAAATATTAGATTAATTATTAAGTATATAGTACTTTTTTAAAATTGATTTAATAGACGTATATTATTAGATTTGTATTTAAGAGGGTAACAAATAGAAGATAGCTTTCTATATATAATATAGTTATTATAAATTCAAAGTGGTACTATTTAAATTAATTAATGCCCTAGCTATATTTTAATCTTTTATTATAGAAGTCTTAGGAAATTATATTAATGTCTATATAATTGTTTACTTAGATAATATTTTAATTTTTTTAAAAAGCAAAGAGGAGCACGAGAAGTATATATAAATAATTGTAGATTGTCTCATAACAGCAGAGTTATATGGTAATATTAAGAAGTGCTGCTTCTTTTAAGAAGAGATTGAGTTTTTGGGATTTTTGGTTAGAAAAAAGGGAGTCTAAATAGACCCTGATAGAATTAGGACTATTCAGAAATAGCTAATACTAACTACCTACTGTGACATTTAAGTATTTTTAGGTTTCTATAACTTCTACTAAAGATTTATTAGGGATTACTCGAAAATTATACAACTACTTAATAAATAATTAAAAGGGATATAATATAGCTGAAAACTAGGAAAAATTAATCTCTTGGCCCTAGAAAATATTGAAATATAAAGGGCCTTTAAAGAGCTTAAGATAAGGTTCCAATAGGCGCCTCTTTTCTAACATTACGACCTTACGCTCCCTATATAAATCAAGTATAATATTGTTAAACGGAAACGCTCATTTAGGTGTGGGCGCTGCACGTAGGGAGTTACCCTAGACTTCACGGAAGGAGTTACCCTAGACTTTTTACTAGTGGCGTGCGCGCTGGCAGATGAGTTTGGTGGCCGTGAGCCGATTTTTTGGGCTGTTTTAAGACCCTAACTTCGAACCTCTGCATTCCCCTTATTTCTTACCCAAAAAGCATGTAACCTAGTTTGTTAGATAGCCTGATTTCTGAAGTTTATCTGTATTTAGTTTGGTTACTGTCAGGGTTAGGGTTGGCTGGCTGTTTGAAGCCAAAGATGGTGGGTCTGAGGGCCAAATTTTCCAGCCCCTCCATTCCTACACCAGAGCCAACCGCAGCGTGCCTAGGGTTGAGGTCATGTCGGAGGGACTGTGAGGAGGGCTGACAGAAGCCCACTCAAATTCAATGCAAAGTTGTCCAAACCATTCTCAAGCATCCCAACAAGACCTCAGTGCACCCTACTGCTACCTGACTCCCATTCAATCCACCAACCTTCAGATGTCTTCTTTATTAAATTACCAGTATCTTAAATTTATTAATTTACTTAAATCACTAGACAACTTATTAAACTTCCTTTATATAATCTTTAAAAGCCGGGGGTAGAAATATAGTAATAAGCTTGTTTTTTAAAACCTTAGATATTTCCTGCTAAAGCTAGGTTATATATAAGTTATTATCCTAGGTATACCTTCTAGTATATATTAGGGCGCTCTTAAAATCTATAATAAACTTGTTAAAATACTATCTTTCTTTTTGCTAAAGCTTTATTAAGTTATCTTGCCTCTTTTTCTTGTATAGTATTACTAAAAATATTTAATCTATATAGAAAATTAACTTTTTTGGGTTAAAGTCTTTATTAATTTCCCTATTTTCCTAAAATATATAAATCTTTAATTTCTATATACTTTTTAGATACTTATAAATACTATATTATACTTTTATATTATCTCTAATATAATTAGTAGGCCTGTTAATTTCTAACTTTAAGATAAGGGTAACTTTAAAATTAGTATATTTATTAAATTTTCTATTTTATTTTAACTAAGAAAGTACTTTTTATAAGGGTCCTAGGGGGGCTTTTATAAAATATAGTAAAGATACTATTCTTAGCCTATTAAAATTATAGGGGCTTGTTTAAAAAGCCTTAGTTAGTAAAATAGGTTCTAAGCTTATAGATATTATTGTTAGATATAAAGACTTTAAAGATAGTACTATCTCTTGTTAAAAGGATTTTTTAAATTTATATATAGTTTCTTAGAGTATTTTTATAGCTACCTTAAATATACTTTATACTATCTAGCATACTATATTGTTAAATATTTTGTAATTTTATAGAGTTATGTAGATAGCTTATATAAAGTTAGAGTTTTCAACTGCTTAGTGTAGGAAATTAAGCTTTTATGCTGAAAACTTGGCTTTTTAGAAATCTATTAGAGTTTCTCGTCCTTTTTCTAACATAGTCTACAGGTAACCCTCTTTGCTACTAAAATTATAGAGGGTTGTAAGAAGATCGAACCTTATATGATGGGTTTTGTATAGGCTAACGTTCTATAGGTCTGTAGCTAAGCTAGGTTTGATAAAGAGAGAAAGAAAAGAAGGGTGTTGTAGAAAGTACGGAATCCGTTTCTTTTGTAGTGGATTCCGGAGCTCTTGAGCTCCGGAGTCCGAAAACGGGCCCTGCCCGTAACATTAGCTACTATGTCAGATTATATAGTATTAAGTTTTGTGGTATATAGGGATATATACTTGCTTTTTCTCTTTACATAAAAGCTTATACTTCTATTTAGTTCTCACTATAATAGGCAATAGTAGTAGCATTCGTTTATATATAAAGAGAATAAGAAGTCTTTTAGTACTATACTACCTGGTTCTCACTAAGGTAGGCGACAATAGTATAGTTTTAGGGGATAGCATAAGAATCCTTCCAGCTAGCATATAGAAATCGTAACAGCAGCTATAGAATGCGATCTTATCTCTTTACTCTTGCTAATCTATGATTGCATGAAGTAATTACCGATCAGTGTTGAATGAGCTTTCTTGTATATATATATAGGTATTGTGTAAACGATGAGTTGGATTGGTTGTTGATTACTTGTTTTTTTCTGTCTAGCTAGTAGGAAAGGAGGCCCTCTATACGATGGGCACAATAAGCACGCCTATGCCACGGGGGCTGGCTTAGTCATTCCGCCAAGCCGTGGATATCAGTGTATGGCCCATGCCGAGTGATATTCCAACATATCTTTAATTTTCTACATTTCCTTGCGGGGCGGGAGGGGGCTCGGGCCCCCCCTAAACTACATACTGTGGTGCGTGGGGTAGTATTTATATTCTAAAAGAGTGGCCCTTGTGGGCTTTGAAGAAGCTATCCATACAATATATATGTGTTAGGAATGGGCGGAAGCAGGGGTTGGCGGAAGGGGGTGCGGCTGACTTAATTCGGCCCTTAAACTCCCTCTACTGTTTCTTACAACTCTAGTATGTATTACCGGCTGGATACCTAGGTATGGTGTCTCCTAACATAAGTAGTAATTGCTGAGTATACTTCCTACTTTATACTTCACTAATTATGGCGAATTAAGTCCTGTATTGCACCATTGTCTTCAACTTCACGTCAACTCTTGGCATTCGTGTTCCTAACTAGCACTACCGGGTGGCAGTCGTTGATGCGACGCATAGTAGGACAAATTCCAGCTT
Source organism: Diaporthe sp. PMI_573 (assembly GCA_021399435.1). Lineage (NCBI taxonomy): Eukaryota > Fungi > Ascomycota > Sordariomycetes > Diaporthales > Diaporthaceae > Diaporthe > Diaporthe sp. PMI_573. The sequence goes on along the minus strand of JAJTUP010000029.1, from coordinate 844,378 downwards.
CCTAGCACATATAAATCATGATCAAGCTACGATTCAACAATTACAACGTGCGGCCCGAGCTACACCCTGCGGTTGCCTCGATGCGGAGATCTAGTCGAGTGGACACTGTCGGCCAGGCCTAGTCGATTTCGGGATGAATCCGACGACGCACTGACAATGCGTAAGGGCGTCGGAAAGTTCGGGATGAATTCGTAAAGTCAAGCTCCTAGAGATCAACTACCAACTTTGGCCCTGCAGAGGATTCCGAATGAACATTCTTCAATTACTTGACATTCCCTACGAGTCACTCTGCACCCCTGCCTCCGACCGGGAACGCGCCCTTTTCCGAATGATGTATTCTCTCTTGGAACGAAGTGCTCTTGTGGCAATTCGAACTCTCTTGTCGTATTTGATATCAGCTTCTGCAAGACTGAACGGGACTCTTGGGTATCTGTCTCATGAGTGCACAACAGTCCTTGAGCCCTCAACGGCTAAATACGCCATTCATTCGTTTTTTCGGGTCATCATGGTTCCTTTTTGCAGAATCTTGGCACTCGGTGCTGCAATCACGTCTGCTCTCGCATTCGAACGGGTTGATACCCACATCCACGCTCTCCCTGCTCCATACATCGAGGCTCTGGAGGCCGCCGGTGGTGATCCATCCGGCTACCTAACTCCGAACTGGACACTTGAAGCAACGATCAGCTCTATGAACCAGGTTAACACAGATATCGGTGAGTAAGGACTCTGAAAATCAACTTTCAGACTCATGCTAAACCGTTATGTATAGCAATCTTGTCCCTCTCCACTCCTGGCATCCCCATCGCAGGTACCGGCGAGGATGCTAGAGCCTTGACCAGGACGATGAATGAGTATTTCGGGAATACTACGACAGAGCCCGAGTCCACCAAGCGTCTTGGATTTCTCGGAGTCCTCCCAGACTGGCGGGATGTCAACGGTACCCTCGCTGAACTGGACTATCTGTACCTAACGCAGAAGCTGTGCAACGGTATAACCACGTACACTACGTACGGGGACATGTTACTCGGCGATCCTCTCTTCGTTCCCATCTGGGATAAGCTCCAGAGCTATAAGGCGCTTGTTTTCGTTCACCCAGGTGTCCTGGCGGTCGTGCCAAAGTTCATCGCCTCCACCTTGGCCCAGCCCGTCGTCGACTATCCGATTGCAACCACGCGCACGGCTGTAGACCTCGTCATGACGCAGACAATGCGCCGGTGTCCAGATGTCGACATCATCCTCTCTCACGCTGGCGGGGCCATCCCCTTCGTCGCAGGGAGAGCGATCGGAAGCCTTGCACTACCAGAGATTGCCAGCGCGGTAGGGTATAACATTGTTCAAGCCAAACAGGATTTTGGTCGGTTTTATTACGATATTGCTTTAAGTACGAGTGCTGCTCAGCTCCACGGGCTTTTGGACTTTGCGGATGCGTCTCACATCCTCTTCGGATCCGACTTTCCGTACGCGCCGCAAGTCGCCATAAACACGCTGTTGGCCCAGTATGCTGCTTTTGTGGCTACGGATGATAGAGGTTCCATGGTCGGCCCTCTGAAGCTTCGAGAGAACTCCCTCAAGCTGTTGAACAAACATGCCTTGGGAAAGAGCTTTTAAGTTCGCCCGTCAGGGTCAATGAATCTCGCCGCTTATACCCTACACAGACACGATGTGGCTATAAGTAGATCTTCAATCCTGTACACATGCACAAATCTGTCATTACTTGTTGGCGAATTTAAGTCGTAACTTAGATTGATACTTCTCTCTCGCTACAGTTCCATTCGGACTTTAATGTATTTTTGGTGCTTATCTTGCCGCAGGACAATTGTCAATACAAAATTGAGTACATAATCCACAGTCGCCGCAAACATATTGTGGTGGGGTTTCCCAAAGTGACGGAACCATTCCGAATTGCATCCATTTGAGTGCGTCGGAACACACCCGAAACCTTGCACGCGTAGTCCGGGGGCCGGAGACGGCTAACATTGTTACGCCGACGGCCAGCGTTTGTGAAGTAGATTTTGGGCGAATTCGTTAAAAGCCAAAAGGTCCTGCGCAAAAGCAACTCGATGGACCATTCTACCCTATCATCTCGGTCCAAAGATCTATCTATCCCAGTCCAGCGTGATGTCTGGTCGTCCCTTAGATACCATTGCGGCCTATCGCCACCAACATCCCATGTCATTTCGCCTGGCAACTGCTGCCATTGTTCTTGCATTAATCTTTTGGCTGGCTCTCGAGTTTTTTAAGCCTGTGGGCAAGCGAAGGGCCAAAAATGGAACCAAGCCCAGACTGCCTCTAGGCCCCGCTGGAGTTCCCTTGCTAGGTTCCCTCGCGCAAATGCTTCACCCGACAAAAGCACAGGTATGTCATTACTCTTCTCTCATGTAACTTGACATCCGTAAACCCCAGACATCTTTCAAATGACCGTGCTACGCTAATCGCAGACACAACAGCTTGTAGACTTGGCGAGGTATGGAGAGATGACTACGTTGCATCTTGGGTCAAAAACATGGGTATTCCTCAATAGCCACCGAGTTACAAATGAGATTATTGCCAAAAGGGGCAGCCAGACCAACACCAGGTCCCCGATGCCAGTGTCTAGCGGCCTTGTAAGTCAGGATAGGCGGTCCTTGATTCTTCCTCAGGAGCATTGGACGGAGCGCCGCCGAGTGATGCACGGCCTCCTGAACGGCACAGCACTGAGGCAATATGGGGACTGGCAGGAGCAAGAAAGCACCCAGATGATGGCGGAGTACGTATTCAGACCTGAGAAATGGTATCGCCACCACTACCGCTACGCCAATTCCGTAATCGTCCGGATTGCCCTAGGCGAGCGCCCGCACAAGTCCAGTAAGGAACTCGAGGAAATGCAGAACTCAGTCACCTTCTTCGTTGGAAGCATTGGCAGAAACATCGTGGATTGGTTTCCGGATCTCGCCAGGCTGCCTTGGTTCCTCCAGGTATGGCGTCCATATTGGGCCCGGCTCGGTCAATGGAACTACGAGCTCTATAGCAAGTGGTACAACCCGGTTAAGGACAAGGTACGGGCTGGAACGGCACCGGCGTCCTTTGTGCGAGACTATCTCATGCACCCTGATACACGGTTCAAGGGTGACGACGATGACTTGATGTACGTTGCCATGCAGCTGATCGAGGCTGGCAGCGACACCACTCGCGAGGCGCTCAATATCATGGCAATGGCGGCGCTCGAGGTTCCTGAGGTGTTCGCCAAAGCCCGCGCCGAGGTTGACCGTGTCTGCGGCGTTGGTGAAGCAGCCAGATTGCCGGTACTTGAGGACATGGAGTCCCTGCGATACATCTGCGCCATGGGTAAAGAGGTTCTTCGATGGCGGCCCATCTTTCCGGTGACTCCGGACCACGTGGCGTCGCAGGACATTGAGTTTGAAGGATATTACTTCCCTGCTGGCACTGGATTCGTCATAAACGGGCATGCCGTCTGCAACGATTGCGAGAACCCAGATGCCTTCCAGCCTGAGCGTTGGCTAGATGGCCATGAGACGGACATTGCTCATGGACTCTGGCAGTTTGGAGGGGGCCGTCGCATATGTGTTGGATATAGACTTGCGCAGAGAAGCTTGTTCATCAACATGGCCAGGCTTGTGCAATGCGTCAACTACACTCCAGTAAGTTTGACCTACTTTCACTCATCATCCCCTTTTCAGATGCGGGCACATGCCCAGCCCGTGGAGACCAACGGATTCGCTAACAGGAATCGGTTGCAGAATGGCCCCTACGATTCGCACCATCTTAACCTGGAAGCTCTCGATGAGCCTTTTCCGGTGAAGGCAACTATCCGCGGCAAGGAATATCAGTCGTTGATTCTGAAGGAAGCGGAGAAGGCAGGTGTTTTTGACGAAGCGAAGTCTAGTGGGGATTCATGAACCATCGCGAGCGTAGCGGGTTTTTGAAAAATATCTTTCTGAGCGCTGCAGGCATCGCCCCCAATATTGCACCGCCGTAGCTGCTTCTTTTTACTAGAACAGATCACAGTACATTCTGGACATTGTTGAAACGCAATTTTCAATTGCAATAAACCACTAAGTCTACAAAAGTCCTCAATGAATTAAGATATGAATTTCAACCCATGAAAATAATGGCCGACTAGAGTCAAATATAAAGGCGGGATGAATTCCTTGGGAAGGTTCCATCTTCCCAAATAAAATTCTCCCTGGTTAATTGGAGTTGGCCCTTTTTTCAGAATAAGGGCTGGCTCAATAGATTCTTTTCTTTGATTCTCAAGATTTTACTTGTTGAAAAAGACTTTTCTCTCCAAGATGTATAATAAATAGAAAAAGTATTTATTTAAATTTTCAAATCGGGTCTTTTTTTTAAAAAAAAAAGTTCAAAATAAGAAAATCATGAAACTTAAATTGAACGGTATTTCTCAAAAAGAAGAAAAAATGTTCCTCGATGAGGACCAAGAAAATAAAAAACCAATTTAGTAAAATAAATATTGGTTAAGAACATTTTGGGGGGGGGGGGTGTTTAATTCAGTGGTCACTTCATCTCTGCGACTCTTGGTTTTGCATAGAACACTGCCAGCCACTTAATTGCTTCTCAAGGAAGCGTTTCGATTTGAAAAAAGTACTTTCAGTCAGGCTCATAGAAGAAGAAGTGGCCGTTTAAAAGCACGAGGGGCCACAGCGACGCTTTCTGCAAATAGCCCCATTGACGGTATGAGGATAGCCGCCCAAGAATAACGAAAGACTATTAATACCGAATGATAAAGAGAGCTTGCAGTGGAGTCTGTATGTGTGATGCTTCCCGAGGACATAATCCGATGTTATTATTCAGAGTTAACTAACTAGTGGCTCTTCATATTTACGTTTTTCACTTTGTGTACCTGGCAATTCGCCATAAGCTCACCCTCGACGGTAGTTTGGATGGTACCTTCCGTGTTCCTAGTCTTGGGAGTCTTAACGTTGTAGTCGAGATGCGGCCCACGTTCGCATTCTTTGGGTTGCATCTCCGATCACTCGGTGAACCCCCTCTAACAGTATACAATCATGAATCTCATGAGGGCCAACCTCCAACTTTACCTCCATATCTATGTTCATTCGGCGAACAGCTTCATAGAATGACAACACAGCATCCAAAAATACCTCCTCGTGGCCACACGTGATATACGTGGATTCAGTGACGTGCTCAATGTTCCGAAGCCAGTTAAGATCGCCGTCCAGGGGAAGTGCCGTGTGTGCTTTGAAGTCCGCTTCTTTAATGTCGCCCAGAACGTGTGTCTGAGATTGTGACACAATTGAGGCAGATAGCATGTCGACTGACCCGTTTTCACGGAACGAAACTGTATCAGTGTGTCCACTGATCCATGGAGACACTAGGAAAAAGCCGGCAAACCGCAACGTATTGTTCATGAGTGGCTGGTATACCGGTTCCGGATGGGATAAATGGTGCAAGATCTGAACGGCCAGGTTCCCCCCTGCCGAGTCGCCCCCGATGATCAGGTCTCGAGGTGCAACCCCCTCTCCCAGTATGTGGTCGAGGGCGGCGACAGCCTGCCGTAACTGAATGGGATATTTGGCCTCAGGCGCCAGGCTGTACTGCAGAATGGCAACAGCAACTTCGTGGTCGTATAAGCTTCCGTTGTTGCCTCCTTTTTCCTGTTTGCACACGTAGGCGTGCCAGCACCAGTTGAGGTGACCCGGGTTCAGAGGGGCCACATAACCTCCTCCATGAAAGAATAAGACAAACTTGGTCGCGCGGTCCCGGTTTCCAACCCAAAGAATGGAAGCTGTGGGATCCACCTGGAGCGGCACAACACGGCTTTCCAACGTCTCCTGCGGAAAGTCTCGAGGCCCTCGTTGTAGCTGCATTGCCTTAATCCAATCGGTATACACCTCCAACGTTGTTGGCGAGAGGGCTTGAATATGCCGAGGCTTGAGGTTTCCGAGAATAAAGCGAAATAGGGCGCTGGTAATCCATTGCTTGAGCTTGATGTTACGCTTCCATGCTCTCGGCAGTGCGGTGGTGCAACTGAACAGAAAGAACAGCGGAGCTTGAGCTGCCATCAGCTCTATCCATATCTCAAAGGGATGTACAAAATCGCCATTCACTAACCTAGAAGAATCTTCATAGCTAAATCCAGCTTTTGAAAGAGCGTCAAGGAAGGCCTGAGCGCCGACATCGCTGTCTCAATAGGAGGTTGATGATCAAAAGGAAGAATGAACACTCGACTAACGAGACGGACTCAGAGCGAGGACGAGGGCCAGCCCAGACTTCCTGCAAACAGACGAGGGCATTCATATCAACACTCGACAGTCAGTGGATATGTCATGGAAATCCTGGAAGGCGAATCTCAGGAGTACCGCTCTTTGAGGATGCCGGGTGCGTTCCGAACGGACCTTAACCGCGTCTTCCGATCGGGTCTCAGTGTCCGTGCCCCTGGACCCTGACACTTTCAATTCCAGTCCTTTCTTCTCCTTTTTAAGTTCTCATCGCCATGGGTCTCAATTTTTCTGGAGATGTGAGCCGCGTCGTAAATCCTGAAGCTCTCCTGCGCTCACTAGTCCAGTACTTGCTATCAAATTAAGATCCTTTCGGCCGTCCTAATCAATATTTCCAACATGACTCTACGTTCTCGCGAAGGGCTGACAGTGGACCTTGTATCCGGAGTTTTAAAACAAACAGCACTTAACCCTTGGCTCGCGATTCCTCTTTCGGCGTGCACAGCCTTTAGTGTCCCGATAACCTCAGACTTCGCCCGTGTTCGGCTGCTACTGTACTTTTGTACCATTCTCGGGACGACACTCCGCATAAATGAATGGCTCAACAAATGGTCTATGAACAATTGGACAAGAAGCGACTCTCCAGATTGGAATTGGGCCAAAGAAGTCGTTGTCATTACGGGAGGGAGCGGCGGCATTGGTGCAAGCATCGCTCAACAGATCTTAGCTCGGAATTCAAGGACGACGGTAGTTATTGTTGACTATGCACCGATGACTTGGACGCCAAAGCCGGGCACGTACGTGGCATACTACCAGTGTGATCTAAGCAACGGCAGCTCGATCAAGACTCTTGCGACCCAAATCAGGTCAGAGGTCGGGCATCCCACCGTGCTCGTCAACAACGCTGGGCTCTGTCGAGGGGCGACGGTGATGGAAGGGAGCTACGCAGATGTTGAGCTGACTATTAAAACGAACCTGATTGCACCATTCCTCCTGGTAAAGGAGTTCCTCCCACATATGGTCAAGATTGATCACGGCCACATTGTCAACATCGGCTCAGCCAGCAGTTTATTCCCACCAGCGAGAATTGCCGATTACGCGGCGACAAAGGCCGGGATCACGGCTTTTCATGAGGTATTTCTCCCGGGGACAGATGCACCTTAAAAATGCAGCTCTAACGTATGGAAGGCATTACAACTGGAGTTAAAGCATATTCACAATTCTGCCAAGGTACGCCTGACGCTGGGCATCCTCGGGTTCATCAACACTCCTCTGTTCAAAGGCGAGACGCGACAGTCTCACTTCCTGTTTCCACTGTTACACGTCGACACTGTCGGAGAGGCGTTTGTAGATGCCCTCTACAGCGGCATGGGGAGAATGATCTACTTGCCCGGCATCATGCGCTATATTGCCATGCTGGTGAGTTCCTCTTGCTCCATCAACTCTTTTTTTCTTTTTCTTGGCATGCACCTCGACATACTGACTCTGACAGCGAGCGGCACCTGAATGGCTTAGTCGAGGTGTGAGGGCGGGAACCAAATCTCTTGCCGTAGACTTCAAGGGCAGGCAAAAGGTGAACGAGAAGACGGGCGGGCTGGCGTAGTAAGTGCCTTAGACTACAGCGACGCACTTTGTGATACGTATCTAGTGCACCATGGTTCTTGCAAAAGTATTAGTTAGGTTATTATTGTAGCTATCTGGATATTAAAACAGGAGATTTGTTCACTTCATGATACTCTTTGATTCCAGATTGTAGCCCTAAGCCATATGCATTCCATGAAGTCCTTGCATCCTGCTAGTTGTACCGTGGCACCAATTCGCCACCTTCAGGTTCTTCTATGGCAACAATTTCGGTTCGGATCGTCTAATGACACAAGCTGGACGGCAATTGTGCAAATTCTTGCAGGGCGGAGGCCCAGGCTGCCTGCCACCGAGTCATCGGAATCATTCCGACACCAGCAACGGCCTGTGTCGGATGCGCAGCCCGATGACGATCAACTCTGTGCTCTGAATCCCGATACAATTTAGACTCTTGGGCCGGCCGGCAAATGCATTATATAGTCTAACCACTAAACTTGAGCGACGGTGACGATTGCCCCTTGACAACTGCGTGCCACTGGCTATCCTCGAAAGTTGATCGACTATACTACCACTCACTTTTTACGACCTCTGGACAAACAATGGGAGCCACAAACCCCAAAAAGGAAGATGCAGTGAGCTACAGCCAGTTTGCCTGTGTTGGCACTGGCTTCTCTGCTACTGGCCTGGGAGCAACTCTCCAAAGATGGTACGGCATTGGCGACATCGTATTCTTCGAGAAATATGAGAAGCTCGGTGGCACTTGGTTTATCAGCCAATACCCAGGTATTCTCCTCAAGTTACCTTTTTTGGCTCCTTTTGTACCAGTTATTTGGCTCACTCGCCAAATCTACCATCGAATGACCATCAGTAGTCCACTACTCTAACTTGCTCAAAGGATGTGCCTGCGACGTGCCAAGTAGCTTGTACAGCTTTTCTTACGAGCAGAATCCAGGATGGAGCCAAATCCTGCCATCAAAAGACGAGCTCTGGGCTTACCTGGATAATGTGGCTCTTAAGTATGACTTGAAAAGAAAGATGAGCTTCAACATGCAGGTTGAGCGTTGCGAGTGGATCGAGGAATCTGCCCGCTGGCGCATGACTATCAGACAACTGAAATCAGGGGCGATCTTGAAGCACGAGTGCCAGTTCCTCTTTTGTGCCTCGGGGCAGCTGGCGAAGCCCCGCGATTTCGATATTCCTGGGTCTGACACGTTCACGGGTCATATGTTCCACACCGCGAGGTGGCCTTCGAACGTTGACCTTCATGACAAGAATGTTGTTGTCTTTGGTAACGGCTGTACAGCAGCGCAAGTGGTGCCGTCCATTGTCAGAGATACTAAAAGCCTTACACAGTTTGTCCGCTCGAAGCACTGGATCCTCCCGCCCATCGACGGTAAGATTCCGGGCTGGGCGCGGGTGCTGCTGAGATGGGTGCCTGGCTTGATGGGCCTACAGCGGCTGGTTATTTTCCTCGTTGCCGAGTACAGCCTTCGTGGGTTTCCTCTGACGGAGGCGGCACGTAGGTTCCGTGCTGGACAACGTGTGAAAGCGGAGCGGTACATGCGGTCAACTGCGCCGGAGGAGTACCACGACTTGCTCATTCCGGATTTCGAGGTCGGGTGCAAGCGTCGTATCTTCGATTCTGGGTACCTTCAAAGTCTGCACGAGGACAATCTCACGTTGACCAACGAAAAGGTCCTGGAGATTGTATCCAAGGGTGTGCGGACGGAAAAGGGGGTGGTTGAGGCAGATGTCGTGATCCTGGCCAATGGCTTCGTTACGAACGATTTTCTCATTGGGATTGATGTGCGAGGCTTCGGTGGCAAGACATTGGAGGAACACTGGGAGTCTTTTGGAGGGGTTGAAGCCTACAATTGCTCAGTCCTGAGCAGCTTTCCCAACATGTTCATACTGCTGGGCCCAAATGCCGCCACTGGGCACACGTCGGCCATCCTGGCATCGGAGAACTCGGTGAACTACGCGCTCCGGGTGATCAAACCCGTTCTCGAGGGGCGTTCCAGCATCGCCAGCCTCAAGTGGGATGCAGAAAAACAGTACAGCGACCGAATCCAGGCCGCTTTGAGAAACACGGTATGGAACTCTGGGTGCCAGAGCTGGTACGTCAAGAAAGCCAACGACGGCTCCGAGACGACGTGGAATGCCATGAGCTATCCGTGGTCACAAGCACACTTCTGGTACCGCAGCAAGTTTCCTGTATGGGCAGATTGGGAGTATAGGGTGAGTGGTCCTCTTCCGGTGTGCCTGCTTGGCATGATTGCGCGTTTGCTGCTGACATCTTTTCTTGCAGGGCCGAGTCAATAACAAAGGGGGACTCGCGAGGAAATTTAGCTGGGCCGGCAACATTATACGCAGTTTTGCCACGCTCACAGCTATATTTGGGGTTGCATGGTGGCTGTGGAGACGTGGCAGCAGCGATCACAGTGGAGATGATCTGGCGCCGCAGGTCTCCGTAGCAGTCGCTCGCGCCTCGGCTCTACTCCGAGATCTGAAGGCATCTACCTTGGCTAGGTGAAAACTGGCCTTGATCGAGCGTTGTCCTATGTCAAACTTGTGGCTTGCGGGAAGCCGAGGCTCTGAAATCTTGTGCGCTGTTTTGAAAATCTAAGGAGTGAATTATGTGGGGTACGTGGGAAGTCGGTGGAACGCAAATGCCGTCCCCGGTCGGGATGGTCCGACGGAGCGCCGTTTGCCATCTGATATCCGAATCTGTCTTGATCTCATCTGGGTTAAACTAGCCGCCTAGCCTCCGTGAAGCTTTGCATCAATACGGCAATTTCTGCGTACCGCGGACATCGCTTTTGGGAACATCGCTAGTTGTCCCAGACCTGATATCGGCCAATCGGTCTCGTCTTTAGCCGATCGTCCCAACGGGCAATCCAATTTTCTGAGAGTACTCCGTCAGTACTTCTCCACGCTCTCACATGCTGCTCGATTGCCATTGAAAGCATCTTCATCCACCAACCTTGTATTTTCATTGCTGCTTTATCGAGGCACTATCTCAATTTCCCCACTATGGCGCCGTCAACAGGCAGAGGTGATCGAGCTCGACGCCGCAAAATCTCACTGGCTTGCGAACCTTGCCGCGTCCGCAAATCGCGCTGTGACGGCGGCAAACCCATCTGTGGCACTTGTGAACGCCGGAATCTCCCCCTAAGCCGATGCATTTACACCATTGAGCAGAATGCGCGCAAGGCAAGCAATGACGAGCGAGTAGTCGCCATCAGCCTCCAACATGCCGTTCTCACTTTATTTAACCAGGTGCTAGATACATCGCTGTGCTTCACGAACGGATTCGCCAGCTAGAAAGCGCGGTCCAGGGCCAAAATCAATATTCTCAGGGGACTCCCCAAATAGCGAGGGATCTTTCGCCCATGGACAACTTGGCCCATGGTGGCTCGGTTCAGCCCGAAACTCCCATGCCTGGTATTGAGCAGACCCTTCAGCCAGCCGCCGCCGGGTTCTCGCCTCTCCCATCACTTCGCCCGTCCTCTCCTCGAGGGGCGGATATATCGACGAGCCATGTCTGTCATGAGCAAGCGAAAGTTGGAGTTCCAAGGGACCGCGGCCTGGGACCTAGTGAGTCACAGATCACGGCAATGGGCACTGTCGCGTCCGAGGAGGGCCTGGACAGCGACATCCACCCGAGAGACGAGTTTTATGGCAACTCCTCCGCAGTGTCCTTCATTAAGGAAACCTGTCATGGTGTCATGAACCTCCAAGAAGTTTTGAGTCCTCCGATATCTGCAGCCGGTCGCAACATTATGCCTGCTCCAGCACCTCCAGCGTGGCGTACCTTGGCTTCCTGCAGCCTTCCGCCACGGGCCCTTGCTGACCATCTTGTCCAGCTCTACTTCGACAGAGTCCATTACCTGTATCCCTTCATTCACAGGCCCAGCTTCGAGACGGCATACAAATCCTTGTGGGAGCCTGTTGGCCCGAGCCAGGCTACTGGTCCCGACCACTCGAATCCACCCCTTGTAGGATTAGGAGGCTCTCCCAACGCCGGCGCCAATAGCATTGCATTTTACTGCGCTCTGAATGCTATCTTCGCTTTGGCTTGCCACTTTTCGGACTGGATCGATGATGACCGAGATGCTACTGCCCAAGCCTTCCTGGATCGCAGTAAGTCGCTGTTGACAGTCGACTTCCTCGAGTCAGAAACCTTAGGTGTGGTGCAGGCGCTGCTCATCATGACACTCTTCCTACAGAGCACCCCATACGTAGGTCGGTGCTGGAACAGTATCGGTATTGCATGTAGACTCGCGCAAGGCGCGGGGCTTCACACTGACCTTAGTGGTGCCAGAGGGTCGCCCATTGAGACAGAGATACGAAGGCGAGTCTGGCATGGCTGTGTTGTTCTTGATGTGTTAGTATCCCTTTCTTCATTAACGGTTTCGATTTCAATTCAAGGGAGCCAAACTGTGTCATGGACGAGCCGAGATCAAACTCACGCTTCTCAACCCCGGTGAGCTTGAGCGCTTGTCAACTGACCCTGTGCCACATGAAGGCTTGTCAGTATGACCTTCGGCCGCCCGACCATGGTAACCCATGCTTGCAATGTTCCGCTCCCTTCCCTTGTCGAAGAGGTCGAGGATGTGGACACGGTCACCTCCCTCGAAGACCCGTCGGGGATGGGGTACTTTGTGCAGAGCGTTCGTCTCTCAGCGATATTGGAAAAGATACTGGTCCAGGTCTACCAACCTTGGAGAAGCAGTTCGAGATGGGACGAGAAGACCACGGAAAATCACCATGCTAGCAGCTTTGACGCCATAATTGACCTAGACTCGGAACTGACATGCTTTGAGTCCTCGGTACCCAATTTTCTTAGCTGGACAACTGAGGGAGGGGTACCACATCCTGCCTTTGAGCCTCTCCTCATGCAGCGCAATGTTATCCAAGGCCGGTGAGTATGTATTCGTTCTCGGACTCTTTCGCCATCGTCGAGGACTAACAGGCTGGAAGGTTCTTCTACGTGCGACTTATGCTGCATCGACCTTTGCTTTCGAGGCTGTGGTCTTCTCATCGCCTGCAGTCCATTGGAGCGCCAGCCGGAACTTCAGACCTAGCGTCTGGTCTATCCGGAAACTCCCTCCGGTCAACCCTGACCATTGAGTCCGGCACGTCTTGCGTCCGATGTGCGATGCATCTGCTGGACCTCACATACAGCACGTTCAGGAAGCAATATAGCGGGGCGTGGTGGTGGAATGCACTTTGTTAGTTCACAGCCCGTCGGTTCTTCCTTGTGGCGGCCAATGTCCTGCGACGCAGGGAGCTTTTGCCGTCGGAAATTATTGGGAAACTTCGATGGCTGACGGCTCATGTGTGAAGATGCATCTACGGCAGGACTCGTGCTTGCGATGGCGCTCTCCTGCCCCTTACTGCACGCTTCGCTGGACATTGGTTCCCTCCACAAGTCTTGGGGTGTCTGCAGAGAAGTTCTGTCCCAGATTGCGAAACGCAATAAGAGCGTACGGAAGTCACTTGAACTTTTGGACAGGTTCTACAGTCTGACCTGCGCCGGGCTCAGTAAGTCCTCTACTTATCGCAGCCTGCCCTTACATGGTTTCGGACTAATCCAGAGCTGCGAACGTGTCAGGCACGGACGAGCACTCTGCCACTTTCGCTCATATTTCCGAAAACGAAGCTACTTTGCCCGATTTCATGGCACAATTTTATCCCCAAAACATGATGGGGGATTTGGATGTCCTTGAATCGGACCCTACTTTGATAGGCAGCACATGGTAAAAGTCTGTCTGAGCGCAAGCATGCTGACATGAAGGTGTCTTGGATTGCAGTCTACCCAGCATATACTTGAGAAATCGTTACGTGCCTTTCACGTCTTTAAGCTGATAAGAAAGACTATGGAGAACTTGCAGGCGTCTGTGAAGGTCGTGCGGATGACGAGATCAACAGCCAGCGGGGCGGAAAACGGTGAAATAGCTATCATTGCATTCAGCATGTCCAATCTGGATGGAAACTCTAAATCTTTCCGAAACCAATACCTCCCGTAATTCTGGGATTGTCATGTGCAACTCCTTTTCTTCTGCAGTTTGGATCAATGGCTGGAAAGGACCTGCATATGCATCGATCATCCTCACCAAATAGAGTCTTCCCTCAGTCCTGGCCAGGGAATGCGGCTCAAATGAAATAATGCTAATACTATGACATAAGAATTACTACAGTTACACACAGTCTGGAAAATTGAAGCAGGGCCTATTAGGGCGTTGTGTACAATACGGGTTGCCAGGTGTCAAGTTGTCCTTAGTTGTCTCCAGTATCCAAGCAATTTATTCAGAGCACATGAAAATGCAAGCACGTTTAATTTTCTTAGTAGTTCGTTGTGCATATGTATATGAGACACATCCTCCTTCCGCGGAAGAACATGGACGACAGTATGAGGCACAAGTCCATATCGACTTCCTAGAATACAATGTAGATTTTTTGGTATCATTAGACGCAAGTCTAAGTCTACGTAAAGTTTGCGCATTTCGACGTGATTACCTTGACACTTATCAATCCCAATCATACAGATGAGAAACTTGACCACAAGCTCAGGGTGGGTAGCGATAGATGAGAACACAGCAGGTAGCTCAGCCAGAGGAAAATAATCTTCTTGAAGCCGGGCTTCTTATTTATATCTTTGTTACCGATCAGGGCACCATCTTTGAATCAGACTTGGCGTCGTTGGCAGATACCATTCAACAAGGTGTGGACTAGACCCACGTAAACCCTGCCAACCCCATTTGACCCATCCCAGACCGTCACATGCGCGGGCAGGAGGATTGAAAATTCGTCTCTAGATGCCTCATCGTAGTGAGGCTCCCCAATTTGCAGCCGGAGACTCGCTGTCATGGATCAATCTCGACAAAAAAGACTTTCAGTGTACAAATACCGCCCACGCGCATAGATGAACAACGTTAGTACTAACGTTAAACCTGTTTCTAACTAAGCCTCTTTAGACAGGAGTCTTTGCCGCGACTCTAATGGGATGACACTCAGTATTATACACAAAATAATTGGTATAGTTTCCACTGCCGGGCGTGCCCGACAAGACGTCCCAGATTCCCTTGTTCTCCGTTTGGATCAAATACTGATACTTCAACACCTCGGCCAGCATGAAGCTCTGCATGGAGCTGCGGCTGCCTCCGCCAGTGGGATCCAGCACGTTATTGATGCTGGCAAACCCGTGGCCCACGCGCAGGGTCTTGTTCTGCGCCAGCGTGTACGCCCACGCAACGTCGCGCCAGTACTGGCTACCCGTGGCCTGGTAGGCATAGTACCAGCTCTCGACGGCCTCGGGCGCCTGCCCGCCACCAAGGTACCCATTGTCCGGAATAAACCATCCAGACTTGTTGTACAGGGCCGTCTGGTTGGCGATCTCGGGCTGCGCGAGGATATCGAGGTCCCAGCTGTAGATCATGGGGCCGATGCCCGACGCGGCGTAGCGGTACCCGTTGGCGCACCACTCGGCAAAGTCGAGGCCATAGGCCAGCCAGTCGGGCCTGTCTAGCACGGAGCTGCCCAGAATCCATGACCCGCCGACGAAGCATGCGAGCCCCTCACTGTAGTTGTGCTGGTTCGTGCCTGGGCCCCATGTGCGCACGATGGTAAGGTCAGGCCGCGTCGACGGCGATGAGAGGATGTTGGCGATGGATGAGTCGACGGCTTTGGTGAACACGTCGCCGTAGAGAGCATAGCGCTCCGGGTCGTAAGCATACATCTTGGCGAGGTACTCGTACGCCGAGTCGTTGCCCGACGTCCACCCGCCAAAGTCATCGATGATCTCGCCCGTCGCAGTACTAAAGTTTCCACCCGTGAGACCCGGCCAGGTCTCGGACGACGGTGTCAACCAGTACCCTTCTGCCTTTTGCGCAAGGTCGCCGTACTCGGGGTTGCCCGTCAGGTCTGACAGGCGCTGCCACTCGAGCACAAGTGTCCCTAGCTCTGCGAGCCCTGCCGTCTGAGTCCCATCCGCCGTGAGCGCCACGTCCGTGAACGTCTTGTTCTCGATATACACCCAGTTCACAGGAATGCCGCTTGGCGTGTTGAAGGCGAATTTCAACACATCGGCCAGGTTGGTCGCCTGCGTCAGCAGCGCCTGAACATTGTCCTCGTCTACTTCCAGGTGGCTGAACGGGCCTTTCAGGAGATCGTACGCGCTGATCATGCCACCGAGATACCGGATGTTGGTCTCAAACAAGCTCAACCTGCCTCCTGCAGGCGTCACCGTCTTGTTGAAGTTTACAGTGGGCACGTAATCCAAAATAAAGTTGACTATGTCCGTCTGCTCCATGATGATGGCCGTTGACAGCGCATCAAAGGCCGTGACGCCCCACCCGTTGCGAGAGTTGGTGAAGCTGTTGTTCTGCGGCCGCAGCTCATCGTTGGGGAACGCGTACTTGGCGTACCCCTCCCAGGCGAACCGGAACATCTCCACCACGGCATCAGCGCGAGCTGTCTGATCTTGCTCGAAGCCGGTGTAGTCATATCCTGTGCCTCGCTGCTGGGGGTAGGCGAGGTCGTTGCGCGTGCCCGTGCTGCTGCTCTGAGCATGAGCAGCGGGGCATCCTGAGAAACACACGAGGGCGGCAGTCCCCGCGCTCAAAAGCGCTCTTCCTGCAGAAAGCGTCATAATGAGGTATTTTGAAAAAGAGATTTAAAACGAATGTAGTGGCCTGTCGTTACGAGAAGAGACCCGAGTGCACGTGGGGAGTGGTTTATGAAGGCGGGCACGTCGGGAGCACGGGAGTGTAAACATTGTCAAAAGCACACATGGGCTTCAGGTATATGTAAACATGCGGTATGTCATTCCCTGATGCTTATTATACAGTTGGTTCCCTATATAATCGCGACGGCGCAATTAAACCTTACAAGCTTTGTTTCCACCTTATCCGCCTTGGCGTCTGGAGGCTGACGCTCTGCAGGCCCACCATCTCGAAAATCAACAAGCAAATGATTGCACCGCATATCACTGTCTGGTCTTTTCTTCTTTCTTTTTTGGGTTGGAGGGTGGGATTTTCTGCGAAGCGAAGACTGGATAGAGGTTTGAAATATACGCATGCTGGTGAATGTCCAGGCAGTGACCGTAACACCATGTCGAGTAGAAATGAACCGCTCGATCTGGGGCCACTCAGGACAGAGGTGGGGGCGGAGGTATTGTCCAAAAAAAGCCTGCAAGCACGGTACAACATGCAACATATAGTTACATGTTGTCATCAAAAACGTCGGCAATGTAACGGTGACTGCATGACGGGAGAAAAATGAGCGGAGAAGCAACCAACTGAGTCCTGACTTTAGCAATTGACCCTGTCCACACAGCATGTATCTGATTTACTGACATAGCGCCTAAGCTTTGTGGAGCATCGAAGAAAAACCAGATTTCGACTTCTTCCCGGACTTGACAGTACTGGACTGAATAGGGACCTATGTGCCGGCAAAAAAGAGCCACTGATAGAGGCCTCACCGTCGGATATGTTGTGATCGCGACTCGACTGTCTTCTGCATGGGTCATTCGGACCTCTTTCCCGATCCTGGAGCGCATCCCGAGCCCGGGGCACCCGTGGTAGCCGTGGCTTTTCCTGAAGACTACACAGTATGTACAGGATGGGAGTTACATTTAGTGAACAAAGAATAGGATAGTCGGCCTTCAGTGTTATAATGGCAGAGCCGGGCTACCCACGGGTATATACAACAACACTGTATGCATCTCAAAAAGGGATTTGTATGTGTGAACCGAATCAAGGAATCTTCAAACCCGCCTCTTACTGCGTAGCTGAACTCGCTATTTTGGCTACACTGGTTTGAAATCCTTAGAGCTGTCACAGCCCGCCCCTACGCGAACCCTAAGTCCTCTGAAGCTTTTTAGGCATTCTATTGGTAGAATTGGGAGCAGCAACACACGACGAGCGATTTCACAAGTACCTGGGATTCGACTAACCATAATGGCGACCACGATCGGTTACAGATCAGGTTAAACGTCATGGTTCCATCATAAAAAGACCGATCGCATCCCAACCTCGATCTGCTGGTGGCATACCTCCAGCCAAACGTGAGGCTGGAAGTATACGGTATCCATAAGTCTAGTCACCCCTCAGTGGGCCACCCAAATAAGCCACACCGCTTTTCCGACCACCTCTATTTAATTAATCATATCTCAACCAATTTTTGTCCAAAGACCTTCATTTTGTGGGAAAACCTCAACCAGCTAACAATAAAGCCATATACCAAAACTAAAGTTACAGCAGCTATTAAGGTTATCAGAAACGGCCAATCTATCTAGAAGGCCTCCCTCAAATAGGCTATTCCGAAGACTACTTTTTAACACCGTCTTGCAGAACAACAACCACGCAAATTAGCTTCAGAATACCGATAAAGGCTCTCAAAGACCTAAGAAGACTATTTGACCCAATGGGCCCTTTCTCAGGCTGCTCTGAGCCTTCTACCAACTCATTCTAAGCTATGTCTTTTTGCTTAGAGAGTCCTTAAGATCAAAGGAGACTTAGTACGCCTTGGAAAGAACTGGCTGCGAGGCTTTCTATAGAGAAACCTAGTCTTAAAGACAGAGCAGACTAGGCAAATTAATTTAAAGCAAGTAAATGGGGCTATAACTAAGGTAATATAGCCATAGTTTTGATATTTAACTTTGCCAGCAATCAAAGAAATTAAGCCGGCTAACTGTTAAAATATAGATAAAGCGGGTATAATGGAAGGCTAATGTTATGAACCAACACGATGGCACCCAGGGGACCCGTTTCGATGACCCCGGCAATCAGAATCAGATACCACGACGCAACCCCGCAAGCACTTGAGGGCAAAGTCAGCAAAGCATACCAAGGCCAGGGTTAGGGTCAGGCTCGCAAGGCTCGCTTACAAGCCCAACAAGCCAGCTCAACAAGTAGATCATCAAGCCTCACACCATGGATCGCAGACTCGCCTTACAAGCCAGCAAGCCACTAAAGAGTCAGAACATATAAGGACATAGTCATCACCACAGTAGATAGCTTTCATAAAACAAACTCTTTAGTTATTAATCTAAGTATTTAGTCTAACAACTAAATAGCCTTATAGCTAGTAATCATACTTAAAGAATCATTATATCCAATACTATATAGTCAAGTATTACCTCTATACTATATTATTAATATAAACCCTACAAGTTACCTACTAAACCCTACAAAGGTTTAGTATAATTATTATATTTTAACAACTCTTATTTAATACAGCTACGTGGTTACTAACTATATAATATTAATAATACAATAGTACCTCAGACTCCTACCACCTCCCAGGTCGCCCAGACTAAGGCTAACCCCGTTAAGGAAATAGATAATCAGATTAGCCAACTCTAGCAAGAAATCATACATCTCCATACCCTCTAGTAAGCCAAGGCTTTCAAGATAGATAAGCCCAGCCCCTATAAGGGAGACAAGGGAACCCTTTAAGGGTTCCTTACACAATATCATACCTACTTTAAACACAACCACCTCTAGTTTAAAACCCATTATAACAAGATCATCTTTACTAGACATTACCTTAAAGAAAACATACTTACATAGTTCAAACCTACCCTAAGGGACTATCTAGAAAATAACGAAAAAGACTAGGACAATAATACTAAGAAAATCTTCAAAACCTTTAACTACTTTAAGCAAGCTCTTAAAAACACCTTTAGAAATCCTAACGAAGATAAGACTACTAAAAAACAACTCATACAGCTTAGGCAAACCAGGTTAACATCAACCTATACAGCCCACTTCAAGCAACTCACTACCTATATTAATTAAGAAAAAGATACACTCATAAGCTAGTTCTATAAAGGACTCAAGGAGGATATTAAAGACAAAATCACTAAACTAGACCAACCCAACAACTTTACTAAATATATATCCATAGCTATATATATTAATAACTACCTCTTTAAACAAAAGTAAGAATAACAACATAAGATACTTAATAACTTATAGAAACCTTAGAACTAGCTAAATACAAGAAGGAAGTACTAGCATAGTAGTAACTTCCATAATAACCATCAACCTTAATACTAACAAGGATACTATAACATAGCTAGTAGAACTTATTCAGGCCCTATAGAACTCAACATAATATAATAAAAACTAACTAGCAAGGAATACTATAACTATAGAAAACCTAGACACTTTACAAGAGAATATTACTAGCTAAAGAAACAATAATAAAAGCTAGTCCCTAAGGGATAATAATAAATTAACGTAACCTAATAACAAGAACTATACCAACAGTATAGCTACTCGCTCAACAAGCAATACCTAGTATACCTAAAAGGTAGAACAAACTACATATATTAACCCAACCTCTATGTAGAATATCTAATCCACCCTAATAAGTAGAAACTCAAGAATCCAGACAACCTACTACCTATTTCCAAGAAAGTAGCAGACGCTAATAAATAACATAGAACCCTTAATTAGACCTTCTACTTCAACAATTAGTACATACTACACCTTTTAGAGAAAGAAGCCTCTAGATAGTTTCCTAAGGAACCTTAACAGGAACAATAGTTAGTAATAAGAAGACGAGGACCACTATACAACATAGTAATAAACAATAGTAATTCGGATTATTTAAGTACCAAGTATGCTAAAGTAGGAAACTCCTAGAAAAATACCCAGAAAGAAGGTAGTCCACCACAAACCAACCAACCAACAAAGCAAAACGAAGACCCTATTAAAAACCCCAATAAAAACCCCGAAATATACCTAGGACATAGCATCCCCATCACTCTAGATACTAGTACTACCAGGATCACTATTACAGGAATCTAGTTAACATAAGTAATACAGGAACTTAACCAGCTACCTAAGAAGCATAAAACAAGCAACAAACCACGCCTATAGCTAGGACACCCAGCATATAGAGAAATCTCCTAGGCCTCCTATATCTAGAACCTCTACTATAATCACTTCAGGGAGAAAGCCAAGTTTAACCTATTTCCCTAACACTTTAATAAAGGACCTATCACCAGGGTATATAAGGAAGACGAGCTTTACTACTAGAAACCCAGTAAACATCACAAAGAAAAAGCCTACACCCTTCTCATTCTAAACCCCCAGCTACCCTTAGAATACCTACACAGCAAACAACAACCCCAGGACTATAGATTACCAGGATACCCTATTCACAGGGAACACAAGCTAATAAGCTAGCACCACAACCAGTCAAGGAAACAACATACTATAAGAACCTAGATCAAAACCTAGCAAGAATCAGGAAAAGATAACAATCACCTATAAGGGGATAACAATCAATCATAAACCAACAGTCCCTATATATAACATAGATAAGCAACTACACACATATTCTACTAAAGGTAGAAATCAACGGAAAAACATATAGTGTATTATTAAATAGTGGTACTCAGGGTAACTTCATATTACTAGGAATTATTAACAAGGACAAGATCCTATAATATTAAAAGGAAAACCCCTATAAACTTAGTACTATAGAAGGTATAGAAATAAAATATAGAAACAGAGTAATTAATATAGAGACTAATCATCTACCTATCTTAATCTAAGGATATGAAACTTCTATAACTCTAGACATTATAAATATAATATAATATAAACTAATCTTAGGACTTCCATAGCTAAGGGCTACGAATCCCTAAATTAATTAGACCACTAACCAGATCTTTTAAGATAATACTATTCCCTAGAAGAAGGTTATAATTAATAATACAAGATAGAGTTTAGTTACTAAGAATAATAAAGAAACATACTTAAACAAACCCACAAGTACCTCTAGAAGTAGTCAAGAAGGGACCTAGCTTTAAAAAAATAAAGAAAGATTAGACCACTTAAAGACCTTAAGGAAAAACCAAAGTTAATCAACACATAGCACTACTTATAAACAAGAAACAAAGTAATACCTTCTCTACCTATATTAATACAGAGAACAAAGTATACTAGCAAGATTTAAACAAATACTAAGAAAATACCACAAATTTAGAAAAATATTTCAAGAGGAACTCAATACAAGAATCCCTAAACATAGTTAATAAGATTACAAGATCCCTATATAAGAAGGAAAAACACTAAAGTTTTATAAGATCTATAAACTTAATAAAGAAAAACTTAAGGTACTTAGGGAGTACCTTAATAAAAACCTTAAAAAAGGATACATTTAACTTTTAAGATTACTAGCAGGATATCCAATCCTATTCATACCTAAGAAAAATAACAAGCCACAACTCTACATAAACTACTAACAACTTAATAACATTACTATTAAGAATTAATACCCTCTACCCCTTATTAAAGAACTACAAGACTAACTACAGGGAGCATAATAGTTTATAGCCCTTAACCTTAAAGGAGCCTATAACCTTATCTAAATAAAGAAAGGAGAAGAATAGAAAATAATATTTTAAATATACTATAAATATTATAAATATATAGTCATACTATTTAGATTAACCAACATACTAGCATCATTCTAGGAAATAATTAATCAGGTCCTATATAAATACCTTAATATTATCATTATTACCTACCTAGACAATATCCTTATCTTCTTACAAACCCTTAAAAAATATAAAGAATATATCAAGCTAGTACTTTAGAAGCTTTAGGATATAAATCTCCTAATAAAACCTAAGAAAAGCTTTTTCTATATTTAGAAAATCAACTACCTTAGATATACTATTAAACCTAGACTTATTAAGATATAAAAAGACAAGGTTTAAGTAATTAAGGAATAACTAATACTAACATACATCAAGAACATCAGAGCATTCCTAGGCTATACTAACTTCTATAAATAGTTCATCTAGAACTATAGTAGTATCTACAAGCCCCTTACAAATCTTACTAAGAAGGAATAAATATTTAAATAAATAGAAGAAACTTAACAAGCATTTAATAAAATTAAAGACAAGGTTACTAAAGAACTAGTACTTAAAGAAGTAGATCCTACCAAGGAATTTAAGATATACATAGATACCTCTAACAACATAGTAGGTAGAGAACTTACCTAAAGAGATGACTAAGGACAAGTATATATTATTACGAACTTTAATAAGAAATTTAATAAACTAGAAACTCGCTATACTATACTAGATAAGGAATTTATAACAATAATATATACATTCTAGGAATAATAACACTACCTTATTAAAGCTAAGAAATAAATTAAACTCTATATAGATTATAAAAACCTAACAACCTTTACTATAACTAAGTAACTTAATAAAAGATAGGTTAGATATATAGAATTCCTCTTATAATTTAATATCAAGGTTATATATATAGATAAAATCAAGAATACCTAAGTAGATACTCTTAGCAGGTAACTTAACTATTAAAATAAGGAATCCCCTACTAAATAAATAATCTTTAGAACTTAAAAAGATAAAAGCCTTATACTTAACTAAGAACTTAATACTATATTTAAAGTTAATACCATACCTAAAGAAATACCTACTAATCTTAAGAAATAAGATAACTTAATCAAGGAAATACATAAAGCCCTAGTATACAAACACCAAGGTATTTTAGCAATAGTTAAAAAGATCTAACAAACTCATCAAATCCTAAACCTTAGATAAAGAATAAAAAAGATTATCAAGTAATACAACTCTTATAACAAGAACAAGATAGCTAAGTACAAACTATATAAACTTTTAAAACCCTTACTAGTACCTACAACTATATAGTCATCCATTAGTCTAGACTTCATCATCAAGCTACCTCTCTCACAAGAACCCTTAACTAAAGTACTCTTTAATAATATCTTAGTAGTAGTTTATAAACTAAGTAAGTATATATACTTCATACTATACAAGGAAGCCAGTATAATAGAAGAACTTATATATATATTCTTATAAATCATTATAAATAATTATAGAATACTATATGAAATCATATTAGATAGAGATAAGCTCTTTATATTAAACTTCTAGAAGTTACTAATAAAGTAGCTTAGAGTAAAACATAAGCTCTTAATAATAATATATCTATAAATAGATAAATAAATAAAGTAAATTAACTAGATTATAAAATAATACCTTTAATATTATATTAACTAGTTATAAGATAACTAGGTTAAATTACTACTATTAGTATAGTTTACCTATAATAATATAATAACTAGTATAACTAGATAATTACCTTTCTTTATAGTCTATAAATATAAGCCTAAGGCTTATTATAAATCATTACTAGATAATATACTAGTAAAATTAGTAAAATAAAAAGTAATAAGAATTAGATAAATCTAGAAAGATATTTAAAAAGAACTTTCTTTTATATAAGAATAAATAATTAAATATATAAATTAGAAAAGAATTAAAGGACTAATTCTTAAGAAAGGAGATAAAGTCTACCTTCTCTAACAAAACATTAAAACCAAGTACCTTAATAATAAGCTTAATTATAAGAAGATCAAACTATTTAAAATCTTAAAGAAACTCTTAAATACTAACTACGAACTTTTATTACCTTAAGGAATAAGATAATACCTAGTCTTTCATATCTTACTTTTAGAACTAGTACTAGAAAACACGAAACTTAAGATATAAATTAAGATAATCAATAAGTATAATAAGGAATACGAAGTAAAAAGTATTATCAACTTATAATAATACTAAGGAATAATAAAATACCTCATTAAATAAAAAAAATATAACACTAGCAAGAATACATAAGAACTAACCAAGAACCTTACTAGTTACAAGCAACTCCTTAAGAAATACCAGGCTAAGAACTCAGCCACGACTAAAACAAGGACAACCAGGGCAAGACTAACTAACCAGCCACCCAGCAAGACCAAACAACCTAGAAAAATCTACAAGGCCCACAGAACAGCCAGATAAATAGACTAGTCAAGCAGGTCAACCAGTCAACCCCCTTAACTAGTCTACACATCAACTAGTCAAAAGGCTCAACTAGTCAAAACCATACAGGATTAGAAAGTCTACTAGTCAAGGGTTCGACTAGTCAACTACCCTAACCAGTCAACCCTATCAACCAGTCAACCATCTTAACCAATCAAGAACCCAACCAAGCAAACACTAGGCCAGTCAACAAGATCTACTAGTCAACCATCTATACCAGTATATTCATTCTACTAGTTAATCATTACAGGCTAGACAGCCCTCTAGTAAAAACATTTTCATTCCCAGACACCAATCCCAGATCCATTATACCAAACTCCAACCAATCAACACCCTCATTTACCATAGAACTCTAATCAAAAACACCAACCTCACCTTCAAAACATAACCAGGCCTCCTACACCACCATCCCACCAGCCTCCTCTATAGAGTTCCAACAAACAGCCTCAGCAAATTACTCAGCAATCCACATACACTCAGCTTCAGCCTCCTCCTTTTCCACACAATCCAACTTATCCAGATTCTACAGGCCCTAGTAAATAGCCCATGACATCTTCTCACACCACATACGTTTTTACTTACACAAACACATAAGCTTCTCCTCCAATTCCTCAATCTCATCCTCCAGCTTCTAGTACTAAGCCAAAATATATAGAAGGTCCTTCAAGTTATTAAGCTCAAGGACATTATATTTTAATTACTACTAGCAAACATATTCATAACAATAACTAGAATCCCAGGCAAAGGCCTCACAGGACTCAAGGCCCTAACCAGCACAGAAAGAGCAAGGCCACATAGTAGCAGCATTTTAAAAAATAGAAGAAAGAAGGGAATCACACTATTCAACCTTCCTAGAGCAACAGGACAACTTTAAAACCCAAGAGTCTTTAACACAGTCTAGCATAGCAAATTAGGAAGGCATAAACAAAGACACAGCAAAGTAAGAAGTAACTTACAAGAACACTTTTAAGGATAAAAGGAGTAAGAAGGGAGATAGTATTATAAACTAACACAATAGCACCTAGGGGACCCGTTTCGATAACCCCAGCAATCAAAATCAGATACCACAACACAACCCCGTAGGCACTTAAGGGCAAAGTTAGCAAAGCATACTAAGACCAGGGTTAGGGTCAGGCTCGCAAGGCTCGCTTACGAGCCCAACAAGCCAGCTCAACAAGTAGATCGTCAAGCCTCACACCATGGATCACAGACTCGCCTTGCAAGCCAGCAAGCCACTAAAGAGTCGAAACATATAAGGACATAGTCATCACCACAGTAGATAGCTTTCATAGAACAGACTCTTCAGTCATCAATCTAAGTATTCAGTCCAACAACTAAATAGCCTCACAGCTAGTAATCATACTCGAAGAATCATCATATCCAACACTATACAGTCAAGTATCACCTCTACACCGTATTACTAACATAAACCCTACAGGTTACCTACTAAACCCCACAAAGGTTTAGTGTAATCATTACAGCTAAGGGCAGAATGACTTATTCCTAGGAAGCGCTACAATATATACAGCCTTTAGAAAAGACTCTAGGATTAGAGTATAGACTTCTTTTCTAGAGTATATTTTAGTAACTAGCCAGTCGCTATGTCTATTGGTTATCTTTAAGAGAAAAACGGTCTAACAGCAGTGGTTTCCAACAGATTTAGATCTATACAAAGGCTGAAAGTTTACAGCAACGGCTAATGTATAGACTAATAATAAAGTAGCTATTAAATAGCTCCAGGAGGTCTTTATTTCTAATATCTAGCCTACAGATTCTTCCTAAAAGCAACTACTCCTTATATACAGAATTTATATGGCAGTGCTTTTAGAATAATATACTATTACTCTATTTGCCTCTTTATTCCTCTTATATTCTTTAACCTTTTAATCTTAGAGTCTTTTCTTCTCTGAAAAGGGCCTACTACAGACGGCTAGGTAATCTTGTTAAACGGAAACGCTTATTTAGGTGTAGGCGCTGCATGTAGGGAGTTACCCTAGACTTCACGGAAAGAGTTACCCTAGACTTTTTGCTAGTGGCATACGCGCTGGCAGATAAGTTTGGTGGCCGTGAGCCGATTTTTTGGGCTGTTTTAAGACCCTAACTTCAAACCTCTGCATTCCCCTTATTTCTTACCCAAACAGCATGTAACCTAGTTTGTTAAATAGCCTGATTTCTAAAGTTTATCTGTATTTAGTTTGGTTACTGTCAGAGTTAGGGTTGGCTGGTTATTTAAAGCCAAAGATAGTGGGTCTGAGGGCCGAATTTTCCGGCCTCCCTATCTGCGCACCAGAGCCAACCCACGCGTGCCCGCGGGTGAGATGATGTCGGAGGGACTGTGAGGAGGGCTGACAGAAGCCCACTCGAATTTAATACAAAGTTGTCCGAACCACTCTCAAGCATTCCAACAAGGCCTCCAGGCACCCTACTGCTACCTAACCCATTCGATCCACTAACCTTCAGAATTGTCTTACCCGCGGGCATGTAAGGGTTAGCTCTAGTATGCGAATAGAGGGGCTGGAAAATTCGGCCCTTAGATCTAATATCTTTGGCTTTAAATAGCCAGCTAATCCTAACCCTAATAGTAACTAAACTAAATATAGATAAACTTTAGAAATCAGGCTATCTAATAAACTAGGTTATATACTTTTTAGGTAAGAAATAAGGGTAATGTAGAGGTATGAAGTTAGGGTCTTAAAATAGCTTAAAAAATTAACTTATAGCTACTAAACTTATCTTTTGGTATATATACTACTAGTACTAAGTCTAGAGTAACTCCTTATTTATAGTACTCTAATAAACGTTTCTGTTTAACAAGATTAATTAGAGAAAGTTTGTTAGATAGTGTGATAATGCTTTTTATATGGTTTACTATAAAACAAGGAAATAAGGGCTTCTGGTAATGCTTTGTTTTAACTATACGGCCGTGCTTGTTCTCTAAGGGGCTACTGAAGCCTTTGCCGAAGGCTGAATTTAGCTAAGGGCCCTAATTCTGCCGGTTTTCCTTCACCGCCTTACAAACCGCAGTGCTGAGCAGCTCTTGGCACTTTCAGCCCAATTGTAGTCTCGCAGAGAACGTCAACACATTGACCAACCAACAGGCACTTGATGGCAGATCCGGCATGTCCGCGCCAATTTGTCCCCGGATTGTGAGACCTCACCTTTAAGACGCCATTCATAGCACACTGCCTCTTGAGATACAGGTGCGGTATGCCTGCATGCACTCACCTAGGCCACCGATCAAGAAACGCAGGACCATACAAGAGAAATCACTGACTGGGACAGTCGTCCCAGACTATCTCAAGCCTGCTTTAAACCCCATCCCTCAAGGAACAGCATCAGAGACTCAGTCCAAGACAGCGGTCCCAGAAAATCAGAAAGAATTTTTGATCCATCATTAATGTCCCTACCGTCGCCAGATTCATGCTCTCAGTCACCACTGCTGTATATCCCTGCTTTCGCTAATCATTTTGCCCATCCTTTGACTAAACAGATCGAGAACTGTATTTTGAAACTACTGTTATCGGCATTATATGTTATCGAACGCTGGGTCTTGAGCGTTTTCCACTGTATGAAGGGACCGCCTACACTCTACGGAGTATGTAGACGCATCAAAAACGAAACCACCTAAATAGATCCGAGGCTTTAGGAGATGAATCGATCAAGAGTTGAGGAGGTTAAGACTGGATTTAGTTTGCCAAAGGCAGACTTTTGAGCATACCTGTGTGGTATGTCTACTCTTATCTAGAACAGAATTTCGCTAATGACGGAGCCGGAACGGGCGGCCATGGACGGTGGCCTATGGAGAGGTCTTCACTCCATCATAAGTGACCTGAGAGGAAGACTTCACTCGGTCTAAGAAATCATATTCCCACTTGAGGGTGCGCTTACAAGTAAGAAGCTAGTTGAATATTGAGACCAATGCCCTGCATCATCTCCTGTCTTATCATTTGCTCGCATGCTTTTCAAAGGCTTCGGTATACCTAGAACACCGACATGATCATATTTAGTCAAGCGCCGATATGCGTAATTCAATACGTATAAACCCCGCATACACAACGGCGGGGCTCGTAATGCCAGGAACGGACACGCTACCAGCAGCAACTAGAAAGAGTCTGTACGCATTCAGGCTGAACTGGTAAGATGAGTGCCTGTCGATCTGAAGGGAGTTGCATTGTCAAAAATTTGTTGAG
This sequence comes from Diaporthe sp. PMI_573, assembly GCA_021399435.1. Classification (NCBI taxonomy): domain Eukaryota; kingdom Fungi; phylum Ascomycota; class Sordariomycetes; order Diaporthales; family Diaporthaceae; genus Diaporthe; species Diaporthe sp. PMI_573. The sequence continues at coordinate 815,522 of JAJTUP010000029.1, read as the reverse complement.
GACAGTGGCTTGAGTGCCTTGAGGAAGCTCACGACCAGGGAGGCCGGCGAGATTATGAGTAAGTAGAGTGATACATCACGTAACCTAAAGCGCGTGCCACAAAGTCTAACTTGGCTGACTGCAAAGGCCTTTCCTGCCTGTTTACCGCAACGGATTTGTTGAAATGTCGCCAATAAATACGAAGTGAATACGAAAAACCTCGTGATCGGCAAGTCGGGAACACGGCAAGACTATATGTAGTTTGTGGTTGCATTTAAGCGCGGGGCCCCGCAGACACCAGGGTGCAAACGTGCATATCGATCAATAATAATTGTAATTTAGCCGGCCTGCAAGGTACGACTCTATTGGAGCGTATAAAGGTACGACCCTATTGGAGCGTATATGAGGATTGAAAAAGACATCACTCAAGGTATGGTTACTATATAGAAACAAGGCACATCTGCTCGGCTGTGTGTCCCTCGACAACAACATCACTATCCCATAGCAGCACTAACTACACCATGGGAAGCTTCATTGTATTGTGCATCGTTACGCTGTCGCTCGGCATGAGCAGCTTCGCTCAGAATAGCAGCTTTGTGTGCACTGGCATAAATCCCATACAGGAATTCAACGCCTCCTTCACATCCCTTGGATGCTACACGGACAGCACCACGCGCACTCTCGACGCGAAGCAGATAAATCTCGCCCAGAACGACGCCCAAGCCTGCGCAAATGCCTGTGGCTACCTGGGCTACAACCTGTCTGGCACCGAATACACGACGCAATGCTTTTGTGGCAACAGCATCAACCCGATTGCGTCCGAGGTCTCTCAGAACTCGAGCACCTGCTCATACGCCTGTCCAGGTAATCCATCTGAGGTGTGTGGAGGCTCCTACTTCATGAATCTGTACGCGATCAGCAACCCCAATCCCAACCCGCCGCCGCAGACGGTCCGCCGAGAAGCCGTCTGCCAGACCAACCCTTTCTGCGCCAACAGGGCCTGCAATGCTTCGCTCACCCAAGACGAGCGCATCGCAGCACTTCTTGCACAGATGTCTGTTGAGGAGAAGGCCACGAACATGGTCAACTCTGCGACTGGTGTGCCGAGACTTGGACTGCCAGCTTATGAGTGGTGGTCAGAGGCTTTGCACGGCGTCGCCTCGAGCCCAGGCGTGACCTTCAACTCGCCAAATGGCTCCAACTTCAGCTATGCCACAAGCTTCCCAGAGCCTATCCTTATGGGTGCCGCATTCGACGACCCCTTGATCTACAAAGTTGCGTCTACCGTCGGATTGGAGGCTCGCGCCTTCGCCAACTACATGCAATCTGGGTTCGATTTCTGGACGCCAAATATCAACACCTTCTTGGACCCGCGATGGGGGCGAGGCCTCGAAGTGCCCACCGAGGACAGCTTCCACGCTCAGAGCTATGTGGCGCAACTCATTCCCGGGCTCCAGGGAGGTCTCCAAAATACCGACCAGAAGCAGATCATCGCAGTAAGCATGAGCATTTCAGCCTGTCACGAAGTCTGGGTAGCTGACTGCGTGATTGATAGACGTGCAAGCATTATGCCGTGTATGACGTCGAGACCAACCGCGATGGACAGAACTACGACCCGACCCAACAGGACCTGGGCGAGTATTACCTGCAGCCTTTCAAGACGTGCGTTCGAGACGTCAACGTTGGCTCCATCATGTGCGCCTACAATGCGGTCGACGGCGGTCAGTAAATACTGCTGACTTTGTGCGCGTAGCTACACAGCTGACTGATTCTGTAGTGCCGTCCTGCGCCAATACGTACCTGCTGCAAGACGTCCTTCGCGACTCGTGGGGCTTCAGTGAGCCATACCATTACGTTACCTCGGACTGTGCCGCTGTGGACGACATCTATGAGCCTCACAATTTCACTGATAGCTTAGCGGCGGCAGCGGCAGTGGCCCTGAACGCGGGCACGGACACCAACTGTGGGAGCACCTACAATCTGCTCAACGTCTCCGTGGCGAACAACTTGACGACCGAGAAGCAAATGGACGTCTCCTTGACCAGGCTTTACAATGCCTTGTTCACCGTCGGATATTTTGACGGGCAGCCCGAGTACGATTCTCTGTCGTGGTCCAATGTCGGCTCGCCGTCGGCTCAATCTCTGGCATATCAAGCGGCTTGGGAGGGCATGACGCTCTTGAAGAATGACGGGTTGCTTCCCCTACAGACCTCGTACGGCTCAGTTGCTATGATCGGACCATGGGCCAATGCGACCACCCAGATGCAAGGAAATTACCAAGGCACTGCGCCGTACCTGGTGAGCCCGCTGATGGCAGCAGAAGCGCAATGGTCAGACGTGACGTATGCCTTGGGCACCGCTATCGACAGCTCTGACACCTCGGGCTTTGCTGCTGCTCTTGCTGCAGCTCAAGCAGCGGATGTCATTATTTATGCGGGTGGTATCGACGTGAGCGTCGAGGCCGAGGGCATGGATCGTACATCCATCGTCTGGCCGGGCAACCAGCTTGACCTGGTACAACAACTGTCGGAGCTTGGCAAGCCGCTCGTGGTCGTGCAATTCGGCGGCGGGCAGATAGATGACACTGCGCTGCTAAACAACACCAATGTCAACTCCCTTGTGTGGGGCGGCTATCCCGGTATGTATCAAGAGGCCGCCTGAGAAGTAGTATGCTAACGCCATGTCTCCCCGCTTTAGGCCAGGACGGCGGCAACGCGCTCATTGATGTCCTCGTCGGTAAGCAGCCCATCGCCGGACGACTGACGACGACCCAGTACCCAGCCGACTACATCAACGAGGTCTCGCTCTTCGATCCCAACCTCCGTGCAAGCAACTCATTCCCAGGCCGAACATACAAGTGGTACAATAAGGAGCCTGTGTTGCCGTTCGGCTACGGGCTGCATTATACAACCTTCAGCTACTCCTGGGGCGTCAAGCCGAATACCTCGTACGCTATCAGCACCCTCGTCCCCAGTGGCTCCGGCGGTAATACCACGTCTGTCAACGACGCCTCCCTATGGACCACCGCCAGCGTCAATGTCCACAACACCGGCAAGGTCGCCTCCGACTATGTGGCCCTGCTGTTCCTCAGGACTCCCAACGCGGGCCCATCGCCGTACCCCAACAAATGGCTCGTCTCATACGCACGCGTGCACGGCCTGGCTGCTGGGGAGACGCAGGAGGTGCCGCTTAGCCTCAACCTTGGTGCACTCGCGCGCGCCAATACGGACGGCGATCTGGTACTCTACCCGGGGGACTATGAGATGATGCTCGACTACGACTCACGTTTGACGTTCAATTTCACGCTGACTGGCAGCCCGACATTGTTGGATCCGCTTGCAAGGCAGCCGCCGCAATAATTCGGACTTTGTAGACTTGTCTCCGTCAGAAAGCCAAGACAAACTTTTGAACATGTGATGTCTCAACCAGGTCTGAGATTCGATATGAAATGGAGGACTTGGAGCATCAGATTTTGCCTACCCACCCACTGGACTCCAGAGAGGAAACGCATTCGTTAGAGCTCATAGGTTAGCACCTTTTCCAAGATTGACTATCAACTCATAAGAGATGGCATAAGTGCTGTTGTAAAAGAATCAGACACTTTCACTTGTCACAATCCCGCCCTGCATAAACAACCGGTGTCGGCCTATACGCCGTGCTATGCAGGACTTCTCTAACTACTGCTCGTTTATACGCTTCTCACAACCAAAACCACACTATATAACCAAATCGGGAATGTGCAGGAAAAGAGAACGAGGAAGGATGAGGACTGCCGCATGCTTGCATGAGTTTTTATTTAGGCTGAGCGGCCCTGACCTTCACGTGCAGGGTGACCTGTTCTGAACTGCCTTTGCTGCTTCAGGAATGTAATGCCATCCTACCCATCGCCTTTCCTTTTAGCCAAGTGTGGTCTCCCTTTTTGCGCAACTACATCTAGCATACATGGGCTTGGCTACTGGCTTCCTTTGCCTCAAGTGTCCCAGCAGAGTCTGCGCCACTGTGAGCAGAATTATAAGCTGTATAAGGACCGCTCCACCCACCGCGGCGTTCGAAATCCACAGTCATAATTCCAGTGGATTCGGAGGGTAGGAGTATAACGGCATCGTCCTCGTGTGTAGTGTCCTCCCACTCCTGGAATGTCGTCAAAAGCACATTTTGCAAAGCTTGGGCTTTGGCGCGGAATCCACTAGGCTTGGCCCCGGTGGGTTTGGCCGGAGTGTAATCTACCGGCGCCTGTTTCTGACGCTCTCGCAGCTTTGCCCGCTTAGCAGACGCTGTTCTATCCGAATAGAGAGCGCGGAATGAGACCAGACACCCGATGGTGAATGCTAGCAGGTGTCCATTAGCAAGTGACTTGCGTAAATAGTCAAGACGCTCGCGAGTACGTACCGACGTCGAACTCAATATTGAACCAGAACCAGATCCATGTCACATTCATTTGTTTCATGTTGTCTTCCGAAATCGACTGATAGACGCCCCCGAAAATGCTGCCACGAATGATAGTGACCGCAATAGTGAAAGCAACAAGTCCGAAGATCCCAGAGAGGGCAAGCTTCTTTCGAAGGCCCAACTTGCACCCCCAAGCTATCCAAATGGGAAACCCAATTACTTCGCATGTCTGATTAGTGGCGCTCTGGATTATTTGGTGTCGGCCCTGAGAAACCTACTCATAGCGTCCCCCACAGCGTCAAGTGAGCAGGAGACCTTGGAATCTGTGTAGCTTCCCATGGCTGAGCTTGGGCTGCTGCACTTTGCAATCACCTCCTCAGCAGGTGGCATCAAACAATCGAAATCGATCATGCCGATAACAGTGATCCCGGCTGCCAAGTTGAAAATGACGACAAACCACCACATCATGCGGTACATCCTGACGTGATTTCCAAGACGGCGGAAAAACAGAAGGAAGTTCAGCTTGATAAGCCAAATGCCAACGTAATCCAGTACCATGAGGACAGCGAAGCTGCGGAGGCCTGTCGTCGTCTCGCTCATGAAGTCTTGCGAGGGCATCGCCTTGCCGTTCCCGACTGCCACCATGTTGTAGATGTAGCCGACTGAAAGTTGCCCAAGGATGGTGGCGGTCAGCAGCAAGCATAAAGAGAGCATCATTAGGTAGTCTTCGAGAAACAGACGGCCGAAGCACACGACTCGGATTGAGAGTCTGCTGCTGAATCCAATAACGCAAAGCCCGAAGCCAGCCCAGATAATTCCCTTGTTTGTGACCGCGTCAGCAAAGTCTTCAGTACATGATAGGAAGCGCCTGAAATTCGTGGTAGCATACATGGAATGCTTCCAATGAAACTAATGGCGGTGTTGTAGGAACTGGTGTACCCGTCGAAGCCATGGCAACGACCAGGTCAGCAGGTACACGGGGCGATTGGTTGCTGTTGTATCTGGATGCAATGAAAGTTAGAGGCGAATAAGTCTCCGGGCAGAGGCCGAGGGTCTTCAAGGACTAGGGTGTGCATGTGTTCAGTATTCTCTTCTCAATTAAATGGAATAGGTAGCCAACGAGGATGAGGGAGGGAAGATCCAATGGAACTAGACTCCTCGTGGAATGGTCGATGAACAATACTTAGAATATAAAGACTAACGAAGGCGACAGCCGATACAGTTCCCTCTTCTTGGCCTTGGGTAATATGGGCCTAGAGATAACCATTCGTATGTACAAGCACCTTCTTCCACATGACATGGAACCCCGCTGCGAAGCGAATTCAGCGATTGAGATACATGCCAAGATCATGAGAACCCGGCTTGCCTGAATCGGATAAGACAATATTCTGTGGAACCCCAGGGCAGACTGCGCTGTTGGGGCCATTTATGGCTTAGAACGAATGTCCGATCCCTATTCATAGCATTTTAGAGTAGCACGAGCTTGCATAGCCGCTGAGCCAAAACTAAGCTAGGGACCAACAGTGACAGTCTATCCACATAGAAATGACACCTGGGCCCGCAGAAAGGCAGTTTTAACCAACAGCGCCATGCTCCGCCAACGTCCCTTTTTGCTCGGCCAACATCACTCTATGCCCACTCAGCCAGCATGCGACGACTCGGGCGACGCCCGAGCCAGACGAACTCAGGCTACATTATGGAGCGCAACGGTGTCTCTAGCGCTGCGACGGAAGAGAATCCACGCGACTGCATGTTGCATGGTTGGACCTGTGTCTTTATCCACTCTATAGTAACGCAACCAGGTCCCTGGTCAGCAATATTGGGGCATAATTCCGTGGGGCTGGGAGAGACTCGGCGGGAGAAGAGGACGGCACCATAGTCTGGGCAATCAAGGCTCCGACGCGGCGCCTCGGGCCGCTGAGGAGGAGGAGCCAACAGGAGCCGAGTCGCCCCGCCAGACTTTTCTTCGACAATCACCACATTCTTCCCAATTCCATTCTTTGTTGGTGTTATTGGCCTCTTCCAAAGCTTGCCGTCAACAGCCACGCCTTGGAATTCCGGGTTTGGAAACGTCTGAAGCCTGCAACAAGACATTCAGCATGTCTTCTGTTTTCCAAGTCGCCGCGGGCATTGCTGCCGCAACCTATGTACTCCTGGTTGCTCTCCTCCGTTTCACTCAGGATGCAAAGGAGCCCACTTCGATCAGCGACGCCATCCCATTTATCACGCCTATCATCAACATGGTATTGAAGGGTGGGGACTTTCACCGTCAACTGAGGTAAGCATCTCAACATCCGGTCTGCAAACTGGGATCACGGTAACTACCAGGGAAAAAGTGTGCTAATCAGAGCTTTAGAGATAAATACAATCTTCCCATATATACGCTGCGATTGCCTGGTTCGCGGATGTACATTGTCAATTCACCATCTCTTATCACGGCAATCCAAGCTCAATTTCGAGCACTATCCTTCACCGCCATAGAGGCCAATATAGCCGCCAATCTCCTCGGTTGCAAGCAGGCAACCATCGACATCATAGGCCGCGACGTGAACAAGGATGAGGGCTACCTGATGCGCTTCCCGAAATACGTCCACTCAGCTTTAAGTGCTGGACCCGGCTTGGATGCAATGAACAGAAGAGCCATTCAGGTCATTGCCAAGTCTCTTGACGAATGGTCCCACAAGAAGGCGGGCAAGGTACAACTGTGGAAATGGGTTCGCCACGAGCTGGTGTTGGCGTCTACCGAGGGCGTTTACGGACCGAAAAATCCATTTCGTGACCCTGCTATGGAGGAAGCCTGGTAGTAAGTCGTACTCCAGTTGGGATCGTGATCCTCTGCTAACTAGCATAGCACATTCGAACCGAAGATGATGATGTTCATTCTGAAGCTCTTCCCTCAGGTCTTCGCCAGGGACAGTTTCAAAGCACGCGAAGATATGGTCAAAGTTTGGGAGAAATACTTCAGTGCGGGCTCGCATCTCCAAGGTTCAGAGCTGGTGAAAACCCGCGTCAAGATTAATGATGATTTCCGGATTCCCTTGATGGAGACGGCCAGAATTGAGGTCGCGGGCAGTCAAGCCATCATCACGAACACTCTCCCAGGGGCATTCTGGATGGTATACCATATCTTCTCCGACCCGGCGGTGCTTGAGTCCGTCAGGAATGAGCTGTCCAAAGGTGTGCGGCAAGATGAGGATGGCACCTGCACCATTGACTTAACCCATGTCAAATCGTCCTGTCCCATCTTGCTATCTACGTTCAAGGAGACGATGCGTCTGTACTCCACTAGTACAGCTACCCGCATCGCCATGGAGGATTATCAACTCGACAACAAATATCTCTTCAAGAAAGGAAGTACCATCATGATGCCGTCCAAGGTGCAGCATACGAATCGAGATGTATGGGGTGATACAGTCGACACATTCAACCACGAGAGATTCGCTCCTGGAGCCAAACGTGTCAACCCGGTCGCTTTCCGTGGATTCGGCGGCGGAACCACTTTGTGTCCCGGACGGCATTTTGCATCCACCGAGATCCTCATGTTCTCGGCTCTCCTGGTTCTTCGATTTGATCTTTGCCCGGTGGGCGGCAAGTGGACTGCACCCACGACAGCCAAGTCGTCGATGGTGAATGCGATGCCTGTTCCTGATTCAGATATCGAGGTTGAGATGCGTCCTAGGAACGACAACGCGTGGAGTGTGTCTTTCTCTGGATATGACAAGGGAATGGAGATAGCAGCCGAGGACATGGATGGTGCCAGCCCTGACGCAGGACACGGCAAATAACGTGGGCCGTCAACTAGTAGAGAAGCTTCATGAAGCGGTGTTCCGTACTTTGGCGACAGTCTGCGATTACAATAAAACGCCAATACCTTTTATTTTTTGACGTGGACTCAGGGCCCGATGTGAAGATCGGTCCTATGCACATTGGAAGTAGCCATATATTTCACCCAAGTGCGAATGAATCGGAACAACCATTTAACAAGCCTTGAAAAGTACACATCATGTTTTTATCATTCGAGGTAGCGAAAGTGGCTTAGTAAAACTGGCGGATCTACCCCGGGCCTCCATTCCGGCTTGGAAATTGGTCACTGCGCTAGTTGACGTCTTTGTGTAAATAGAACATCCGCGATCAAGTCAACATGACAGCCATTCAGCCGCCTTAGACCTTTAACGAATGACTCGAAGCAAAAGCTGCTAAGCCTTAAACTATGAATTTCATATGACCTACTTTCTTGAACCTGCTAAATCGTTCATTTTCCTTAGGCTCTGCGCAAGACAACCCTTAAGACCATTTGGCCATATTTTGACTCACATTCTGTGAGATAGGTGACCCACAAAAAGAGTCAGGGATACAAATCATGATCTAATTTGGCTCTAGTATCCCCGGTGGTTGTTTGGTTCCAGACGCTACTTGTTACGGCCAATTGTGTAGCGTGCCAACAAAATTGGGCAATCCAGAAATTCGTCAATATAAGACTACGAACAGGGCCTGTTTATCTGTAATTTTCCTCCCGAGCCCCAAACCACTGATCATCATCAGAATCTCCCTTCAGAAGTGGCTCATACATACCCTTCAGATCCATACACTCGACAGAGATTGTGTTCTTTTGACAAACAGACTGTTCACGAAAGCCTGTCTAATGGCTTCACACGATTCCCCTGATTATTTCACGGCGCTGCCCATTGAGCTTCTTCAGGAAATTCTACTCCAGATGGACTCCCCTGAAGACCTCTATGCAGCAATTCATGCCAGCAAACGGCTTTCACAAGCCTTCTCAGGCTTGCGTGAGCAGATTCTCATCACCGTCATCGAATCCAGCCTCGACCCAGGTATATTCATCGAGATCCTGGGGTTACTACACGTTCCGGATTACAAAGGCCTGAATCATGTGGCTGAAGGCCCACGACCCGAACTGCCGGGAGAGGAGATGTACCTGGCCTGGCCGACGGATTGGCATGAATTCTGTCGCAAGGTGGAACAATTACGACTGTTGAAGGAATTCAGGTACAATCATGTCAATCGCATCGATATTGCAAGCTCCAGCGGGGACATTGAACCATTCCCTGTCCCGCGCGCCAGGCGGACCGATGATGCGGAGCAACGGGCCCATTTCAAGCGAGAAGTCAACGACGTCGCCGAAATCTACGGCCAGCTCTGGAGACACATGAAACACTGGCATATATATGAAACAGAGAAAGACGGAACATCCTCCAGAAAGCAACGAATCTGTGCGCCTTTGGGGATGGACCTTCGCCTTGCCACCACCTAAACCGTACAGACCAGACATTGTGGCCGAGCAACGACATTTTCTCAGGTTCAACCTTTTGGAACGCAAGTTGAACTATTCTTATTTTCTAAGAATGCTTGAAGGAATGATTGTATAAATTCGTAGCCTCCTGCAGGGTGCGTGTCCCGCGCTGTTTTGAGAGGTTAAGCCAACGGCACATACTAGGCGCGGACGGCCTCTGCAACATGAGCTTTACCAACGCAGCCGAAGCATGAGGACAGCCGTCGCCGTGACTGCGCTTCACGCAAGAATTCGGCTATCGAAGACAGAATACGACGTCAGCCTCGGGAGCGCAGAGAAGGATGAGGAACAGGCGCAGGGAGTGTGAGATTACTTGTACGCGATCACAGTGGTGGACAAAGAACAATAGTTATTGAAGATAGTAATAGATGCGCGTCAGCCATTTGGAAGTCATTCAGAAAATTGCTAGACCACCTTTGATGTGCCAGTTGGAGGACGCGCTCCTAACCCCGATTTCTGAGCGCTCATAATGCACTGTACAAACGACGACGCGCTTTGAAACCGGGTTTCCAACCTCGCCAGAAACTAGACAAGGCTAGAACTGCCATTTCCAGCCTCGTGAGCTACATTTGCCCCCACATTCAGATCAGTGGACAATGAACAGACTCAGAAAGAGACATTTCAAGTTTCGGGTGACAAAGAAAGCTGACACCATGTTTTGTGCCCATATTCACAAACCTGCCTGATTTTCCTGCGCCATTGGACCCAGGCAAACTGCAAGTTGTCAGAATGTCTCCTGCAGATACAAACGCCTGGATATGACGCAGATCTCGTGGCCCGTGCACCGTGTAAAAATCCCAGGGTATATGCCCGATACCGGCACACTGGACTTTGGAGGCTACTGCATAACCTGGCACGACTGTGTTCACCAGCACCACCACTACGAGGAGACACAACTCTTCCGCAACATCAATAGAGCGGCTGGCAATACCGGGCTCATGAGCACCGCAGTCGAAGAGCATGGTACGCTGTGGCCCAGTTCCGCACGAGAGCAATAAGTCCACCTGCTAATATTTAACCGTAGGTGGTGCGCAGTCCGCGAGAATCCTGCCGCTCGAACCCTTCGCAAACACCTCATCACGCCCCTGAACCACATACTCCTGCGACTTCCTCAACAACTGAAATATGCCATACCACATGGTCTTCAACGTCGATGGGGGCTGCCGTGGAAACGGCAAGCCTGATGCGATCGGAGCCGCAGCCTGCTGTTTCATGAGACGCTATGGAAAGCGATACATATACCAGACACGACTGCTGGATGGCTATCCAGTGCCCCCCACCAGCCAGCGAGCCGAGATCACTGCCATCATAATGGCTCTAGAGTGGGCTCTGGAGCGATTCGACGAGCTGGATGGATACCCCAAGCTTCGGGTCACGATCAACTCAGACTCCCGCTACGCCGTCGAGTGCATGACGAACTGGATTTATACGTGGACGCAGAACGGCTGGACCAACTCGCGAGGCTTTGAGGTTGCGAACAGGGACCTTATCGAGAAGGCCTCTGACTTGGACGACCGTGTCAAGGAGCTTGGCTCGGTGGACTACATCTGGGTCCCCAGGGAGGACAATGAGGCTGCGGATGCGCGGTGTCGAGAGGTGTTGGACCAGGAGGAGGAAGACAGTTATTGATTGTGTGAGTCGTGCGCGTGGGACGAGCTTTGTCGTTGGGGAATCATATGATGGTTTTGCAAGAACAGATTGCCACGTGCCTGATAGCATTGGTTACAATCCGGAGGGCTTCTTGTCGACCTGGACTATATGGGAAATGACAAACGTGCAGCACGAGAGAATTTGCAACTGAATGGCAAATGATTGCACCTTGAGCACACTGAAATCGATCACCACGTGATTTAATTATTTCTTTGGCATTGCTGGTATCTTGCAAAATGCTATGAAGATTAAGTTTAAACAAAACTTTCGCGGGCTTGACGCCCGAATTACGGGCTGAACCTTTTCCCATTTTCTCCACATTACTCCCTCCTCCGGTACACAACTCCGGCCGGAGCATGCATATTGGTCCAAAGGATCAATAAGACAGTGCTGCGGCTCCTCAGCCATACCGCCTCCTGTTTGACAACGACAAGGAGGACACATCGCCATCAAGACATCTGCCATTCAAGGCGACATCATTTCCACACCGATGGGATAACTTAAGCGCAGATGGTGGCGTCCAGGTTGACAGGCTGTGGGCAGCCGTACACCTTCTTCATGGCGGGTGTGCTGTAGCAGTTGGCGTCGCCAGCAGCGCAGTTGAAGAGCTCACAGCCGTCGCCAGGGGTCAGGATGTTGCGCTGGTCGGCGAAGGGGTTGCCCCACTCCGTGCTCAGCTCGTCTGGACAAGGTATGTTTAGCTAGGATTCCCATATGCCCGGCCCAAGACGGAATAGGAAGGTGTGATGACATACAGTAGGCATAGTCTGGGGCGCTCGAGAAAGAGTAGCCGAAGAAGAGAGGGCTGGTCAGGGTCCTGGTCTTGGCAATCTTGACGGTCTATATTGGTGGATTAGCTTTGCTTTGGCGACACCTATGTTTGAGGTGAGAGGAACTAACCGAGCCGGACTTCCTGAAGTCCTCCGAGAAGGACTGGCCAGGCTGAACGGTGGTGAGAGGGCCGGACGCGCTGCCATCGTAAGGGAACGACTGGATGTAGATGGGGCTGGCACAGTTGTTCTTGACGACAGCCTGCTGGGCAGGGGCGCCGGTGGCGACGAGGGCAGCGCCCATGATGGTAGCGAAGAACTTCATGTTTGCGGTATTTGGTCGGGCTTGTCTGATCTCTGGGATATCGAGGTAGTGGATGAGCGAGCGTGTGTGGTCAACAGGATCTTTGTCACGTAAAACATGAACTGGCGGCCCGGCTTATATACTTCAACATGTGCCTTTTCTAAGCGGAGCGGAACAGCCGATTTCCTGGAATGGGACGTCATCTTGGCGGGAGGAGTAAAGAATGCGCCTCATCGTCACCTGCGCGTGTTCTCTGGGGCGATCTTCGTATAGAATCCAACGTGAGGTTCCTACAGTCGTGTCCCGAGGTCACGCCCACTCTCGTCGGCCATGCCCGTTCGAGGTGTGGGGTTGGTAGTGTTGCTACATCGCTGTATGCTCGCATGCCTTAATACGAGGAGTGCTCCTCGTATCACTTCTGATGTAAGGGCGGGGCAGCCTGTCTTGGACCCAATCAATGCCGTATTAGCTTCCAGAACACCTGTGATCCCCGCAAAAGGATGCCAGTGGTGGCGCAGGAACGGCACGGGATTCTCGGGAGTCGGGACGTACAAACACCTAACTTCAACGTCCCATGTGGTGCGGTGGGCCCTGCCAAGTCTTGACACTATAGAGCTAAATCCCATCAGAGTAAGCGCCGAAGTTGCTTGATCACTTAGAGTTGAGCTATTCTGGAACTCACGGCACCTCTAGCTCTAAGTTTTCTCTATTTTTAACAGGATCAGGTGGGAACGGTGTGGAATTCGGTTCTTTTTCTGTTCATGTGCTGAACAGTAGAACTTGTCCACTCTTGTACGGGGCTTCACAGTATTAGCTGGCAGTGCAAGGGGTTGCCGCATGAACACTTGGAGAAATGCAAGACAAACACATTGCTTGTTGCCCCCACCGGCTAAACCCTGCAGCCACGGGCGGGCAGTGGTTGTGGCATAACGTGCAATCTGCCCCAATGCCTGAAAAGTAAAACAAGTGGTACTTTGCATAGAAGCATCATCTTGATTGTCTCTGCCTGATGCAAGCACGCGCCGGGGAATATGTGGTAGAACCCGAAAAGAAACAAACATAGAATGAAAGGCTCTGATCATAGGCGACCCAATACTCTCGATCAGAGCCATTGCCGATGGTGGATGCATCATAACGTCTCGAGGTTAAACGGCCCATGCTGATCCACCGTCTCCCACACACCGCCCAACGAACTAGCCTGGCGCTTGATGAACTGTCCGTATCCCTTGTTCCCCAGGACGCCACCATTATCCCGGTCCCAGACAACCTCACCGCGAAGGATCGTATATCTGGGCCAGTTCTCAATAACCCTTCCCTCGTACGGCGAATAGTCCACATCGTGGTGCAACATCTCGTTTTTCAGGGTCAGATTCGGCCGTTTTGCATCTGGATACCAAATCACCAGATCCGCATCCGACACTCCAGGAATCATCGAGCCCTTTTGCGGATACAGCCCGTACATCTTGGCCGCATTGGTGGATGTGACCTCCACAAACTTCGTGACCTCCAGCCTGTCGGCGGAGAAGGCCAGCGGCATTCTCGTCTCGATCCCAGGGAGACCGTTGGGGATGTATTTGAACCTCCCCACGGGGTGCTCATCCGTCACGCAGGTCTTCTTCCCCGTCTGCGCGTCATCGTACCGGAAGGGACAGTGGTCCGAGCTTAGGATGGAGAAGGTCCCGTTGCGGAGGCCCGTCCAGATCGCATTTTGGTCCTCGGCGTTGCGCGGGGGAGGCGAGCAGACGCACTTTGCGCCCTCGAAGCCGGGCTTGTCCAGGTCGTCGCGCGTCAGGAACAGGTACTGCGGGCACGTCTCTGCAAGGACGGGCTGGCCGTGTGTCTGAGCCTCGCGGATCCGGAGCGCCGCGGCTGGGTCGCTGACGTGCACGAGGAGGATCGGCGTCTGAGCTATCAGCCCGGCTAGCGAGATGGCGCGGCTGGTGGCTTCGGACTCGAGGACCGGCGGGCGCGAGCTGGAGTGGTACCTCGGCGCGAACAGCCCCGCGGCCTCGAGCTTGTCCGTGAGCCAGTCCAGGACGTCGCCGTTCTCCGCATGGATCATCGTGAGGATCTTGTTCTCCCTCGCTGCCAGGAGCACCGACAGGATCTCTCCATCGCGGAGTTGAAGCGCCTGGTAAGTCATGTAGATCTTGATGGAGGTGACCCCGTGTTGTTTCAGCAGCTGCATTTCCTCCAGGGCCTTGGGGCCCGCGTTCCCCATGAGAAGGTGAAAGCCGTAGTCGCAGTAGCAGTTCCCCGTGGCCAGGCTGTGTGTGGCCTCTATCGCTTCTAACGGGGACTCGGCTTGTTTTTGTAGAGGAGCGAATGAAACGAGTGTGGTGCACCCTCCGGCAATGGCTGATCGTGACCCAGACTCGTAGCTGTCTGCCGAGGTGCCCTTGCCGAACATGCTTGGCTCTTGGAGATGTACATGGCAATCAATTCCCCCGGGCTGCCAGATGGTCAACTGGGCTTTTTATATGGGCTCGATGGGGGTCAGAATGAGGTGAGGGCGACTAACCATGACATATCCGCCCTCGGCATCGATGAGTCTCGACGTCTTAGATTTACTGAGCGAGCCTGAAGGGGCAAGGAGAACGATCTTTCCGCCTTTGATACCAACATCCACAGGCGCCACATCGGCGGCAGTAGCACAGACACCATTCGTCACAACCAGGTCAAATTCCTGAGGAAAAGACATGGTGTCGGTGAGTACCTTCTGCCAGGGCACACGGCTTGGGTCGCCTCGAGAGTTGCTAGGGCACAACAAGGCAATTTCTGTCAACGAACAATTACAACGCGTGATCAGATTTTCAACCTCAAATGCATTATAAGAAAGCTTCGGTACAAGCGCCTAGAGGGGTCGACGTCGCAACGAGCCAGAGCCCGAAGCAGCCATCGTCATCGACGTCGTTCCCGCAGCTACTAGTGCCACAGCCAATCGCGTGCAAAGGGCAAAGCTTATCTGCTTGAGAAAGCCAAGGGCGCGATAGCTCATCACACATAGCCAGTTTTCACATACCTTATCACAGCAACGCATCCACATTTAAGAAATGCAAAAACATCATTGTGGAGCCTCTGTCGCTCGCTTACCTTCCATCTGGCTACATATACCCCATGAGGATTTACTCCACAAAATGTTTTCCAATATGACATTTCCCCAAAAGAGGTTATTCTATAGGAGGGTATCCAATAGGAGGCTATATTGAAAGAAGCTAACCTATAGGAGCTTTATACTATAGGAGGTTAGGTAGTAAGTACTGCCTAGGTGGTCTACCTTATCTAGATGTGATAACTGTGTAGCGAATATCCGAGCAAAGCTTCTTCTATTCCAAATATAATAGGTAGTGACAAGGAGATCATGACAGAACAGCAACAAATTTTCTGTGAAGCTAGATGGTAAGCAATGGGGCTGGTTTTAACCCCATTGAATCACTCAGAGTCATCATCATTTGATACAAAGTCCACCCGGTTGCTGGAACCGCCAAATACGAGCGAACTGTAATAGTCTGCGGGACAGACGACATGATGTTTGCAGTTTCCGGCCATGTTTGGTGAACAGTGGCCAATGTTGGCAAATGGCAAGGACCCCAAGAGTATCGGTAGCTCAAGCTGTCATAGCTACCCACCTAGGTAGGTAGCTTTTGCGAGCCTGTGCTCAGCCGCGCGACCTCCTTAGCAGTTGCACAATTGCCCGCCGGATGGCGCCGCCGCAATTTCGATGTGATGCGTTTAGCAACGTAATCTGTAACACAGCACCCGTCCTCGCTCTATCGTTCAACAGGGCGCATTCACGCCGACCAACTCCGACAGCAACTGTTCGCTGCCACTTGACCAAATCAAGCACTTGGTCGGACAAGCAGCCCATTGATTGAGCTTGATTGACTGGAATGGATCAGGAGAGGTCCTACGGGCCCCGGAATTGTACTGATGCCCAATCAGAGTAATGTAGTTCATCAAGACGGTCTCTAATATGATTGTCCGACTTTGATTACAAGTGTGACGTCGAGTGTGATCACGCTTCACAGGGATCTCGGGATATTGAATACTTCACAAACGAACACAATCGCAAAAAGTCGGGGTGGTAAGTGAGGTACCAAGCCACAGACACCATCGCACCGTATTGCCTCCCTTCCGCGAGCGCGACACAGATCTCAAAGCCTGGAAACCTACGGGTCGACCAGTATTTGCCGACTGCATCACGTAACTAGGACAAGTGTCTGACGGCCAATTTCCTTCGGGCCGGTTACGTACGCAGTCCTGTTATGCGTGACTCACAATATTGCAATACTCCCTCGTGACTCACGCCAGTGGTGTTGAGGACGCCTGGTACGGTATAGTTGCGGAACGAAAGTTCGCCTCGTCTTTTCAACAGAGAACAGGATATGTACCGTCTTGAATACTTGTGACAGCGATAATGTACTATCATTGAACTAAGATACTATACACTTTAGATCGAAATTTTGACTCCCGAGGTGACTCTGAAAGGTAAAAGTCTTCACTTAGGGTGGTATGACTAGCTCCGTCGGACGACGGCCCAGAAGGGCTGGCACCTCGACGGACACCACCGTCCTCTGCTAAGTCTATACTACCGGCGTTAACTTCTCAAAATACTCTCGTGTGTGATAGGTGTCTTGGTCACGCGGTCTTGTCTTCCATACAAAGGGTAGTCCGTCGGGCCGCTAAAAGAAGTATATGTACACTAAATTCGCGCAGGCCTGACCTACTAATTAGGTTACCTTGACAAGAAATCTTATAGTTTGCTTCCCGGCATTGAAAAGAAATTGAAACCTGCGTTTCGCCGCAGACGATCTTAAAAAAAAGTGACTTTACACATACATCAAAAATCAATCACCTACACTAAACAGACATTTACCCGCCTGTCGACATGGCATACGATCCAGTTTTTCCTGATGCTTTAATTGACGCCACTGAAGTGCCCTCGCCGTTCTGGAACCCCACGACCGTCTGGTGTCATGAAGAACATCTTACGGCATGTGGAAATACACGATGTTCCATTTGTGGACTTCATATCACAGACCGCGAAAGATCTCACAATGGACCTTGGCCTACCGATGCTCTTATGTTAGGGGACTTATCGCGGGAGTACGAATATGTACAGACTAATCGGAAATACCCCGAAGATTGCCAGGAGCCAGCCGTGTTTTCCGCCGAAATTGGAATTCGGTGTAGCACGTTCAAAGGATGCGGTTACGATCTTGGCCCAAAAGGCTCGCATCGCAAAGGCCCTTGCTTCCCTTACGCTGTCGATGTCAACTCTTGGAACGGAGGACCTGATGGAAAGAACATAGTGTACCTGCCAATGCACAGAGCGTGCTTTCACATTGCACTCAGGTCTCCGAGATGGGATGAAACACGATCGACTGCCCTGCGAGCTTTGTTCCGGGTTCTCCGCCACCGTTTCCAGGTCAATTTGGAGCAACGTCTGAGTCGATTCCCCGGGGTCTACGATAATGACCAAATAGTATGGCCAAATCACCCTGGCCAAATACGGTGGGAACGGCATTATTTGGCCATTACCATGAACGGCTTTCAGAACACGGAAGGACTGGAAAGAGGCTACTTTAGCAAAGAATGTCTCCACAGAGAGTTCTGGGAGGAGGACCATTATCTTATGTACGACCCACTGAACATTCCATCACTTACCGATACGCTTTTGAAGAATCTAGAGCATCGCACCTGCCCTGCGGTAACGAAGGAGACTCGAACATTGCGTAACCGCCTTAGGAGACTGCCCAATGAGCTGCAACTTATCATATATGGATATCTCGTACAAGACCAGGAATGGCCTCTCCAATGCACAAGAGTGTTGGGAGCCCGTTTTTGGAAAGTTCTATTCAACAAAGACTATCCCTGCATGGGATGGCTGTGGGATCTCGATTTTGGTCTAATTCAGCGAACGGACCCGAAATTGCAAATGGACTGGGAGCTTCTATTCAGAAAGCTATCACAGGGACCCAAAGTACCAGACTGCATTGGAGAGCACCCTGAGTCCGACTATGAGGTTTTCCGGGGCGTCTTGGACCATGTTCCACCTGGACTAGAAGGTCGACGGCGGGTTTGGAAGTTGGTGGGGGAAATGAGTATTGGGGATAGGAGTACGCGTTGGGAGCTAGATCCGGGTCAAGCCCTGTACTGTGGAGGACCGCGTGTGAGGGAAGAGTATCTGGAAACTGTCCCAGATATCCCAGAGGTCCCTGTGTACTGGGGCCCTGATGGGGAGCCGGTCGATGAGGCGGGGTTGAACGCGCTGTGATGCGTCACAGGGGAGGACGAATGCACTCATATCTTGTCACACGCCGGGGCACTGCGCAAATGTCACGTTGCAAGCGATTTGAGGTCTCGCAATGTTGTACAGAGGCCGCGTCGTTGGTAGCAGCAAAAGGTCGTAGCTTCGGCATCAGCTACCAGAAGTTTAGTCAATTGTGAATTAAATTCTCATCCGAATCGCCAATGATCTGTAAAAAAATGCAACTCGTTGCGCGACAGCCACTGTTGTGGTATAACTACCTGATGGCCTCGAGGAGGCACATCTTCATTCAAACGCGCCACTCGACCAGATACTCAGGCTCTTCAGGACTGGGACATCATTTTCTATCATCTCCCATTTTTACAAGAGCTTATTTTTCTCGCCATGAATTTCACGTCGTCTTTGGTGGGCACCGGAGCCAGCTGGCTGTCGTTCAATCTGTCTACGTCTGACAGTCCAATTCTCAACTCGACGTTATGGACCCAGCCTTTGGTTACCATGACAGTAACCTCCAATCTGCCTTTAGCAACGTTCTCCACCGTGACAACACCGGCGATCTCGCTTTCAAGCGATGCCAGTTCTGTTGTGGGGAGCTCTATCGATGGAGGGTTGACTGTGACAGACATTTCGATGTGAGTGGTGCCCTGTACGCTTCCTTAGTAGAGGAATGTTCCTGTTACAAGCTCTGATGGACTACTTTCATGTCGTGTGTGTTCCTTTGGAGGGATTTCAATTTCACCCTTGCCTTGTAGAGTCTCTCCCATCAAAGTCTTTCCCAGAGTCTAGTATGGCTGTCATGTGGTACATTTCTAAAATACAGTGGGCCCGCTGTTCTGATTGGGCTACTGTCCATGGTGCCCGCTAAGATAGCGACTGACTTTTGGCGAAGCCCTATGACTTCGATTCCCACTCCAGAAGCCCCGTCTTTACCTCCTCCAGACTCAATAACACCCGGCTCGACGTATACACCGCCTCCGGAAACTTCAACCATGACAACTTTGCCTCCAAACCTTGGTGCCCAGCCGCTGTCTGGCTTTGAATCGACTGTTTTCACGTGGATCACGACCACAAGAGACGACAGTTCACCCACAGTCTTGCCCGTTATTGGAGGGCTTGCACTTTGGAACCTTCCACCGATTCCGAATGTCCGCTTCCGTCTGCAATTGCCAGGATTCCGTATCCCAGAATTCTCTTTACCCTGTATCCGCGTACTGTTCATCACCATTGGAAACTGCGAGAATCCTCCGACCTCGGATGAGGACCCGGAGCCAACGCAGTCCCAATCCTCGTCTCCGTCCTCGTCTCCTTCTCCCTCTCCATCTCCATCTCCACCGCAGCCGCCATCACCGACACCTACGACCACCCAATCATCGGATTCATGCACTGAAACTCAAACAACGAGTGCATGTCAGGCAACATGTGCCCTGTCACGAGGGGCTGACGGCGGCACGACAACAGACTGTTATACGACAATATGCTCGATCACATATGCACCCTGCAGCGTTACAGCCACAACTTCAACCACATTCCTGTCAACTACAACCCAGCTACAATGCCCCCTGCTTTATAGTGGCCATGAAGACTCTTGCCCCCCAGACGACCCTGATTGCCCACATGAAGACTTGGAGGAAGCGACCACCACTGCAACCGAGGTGACAGCAGTTGGATCAGACACAAATAAATGTACACTTCAAACAAACGCAGGGCTAACAACAGTCACTTGGCCTTGGATACCAGGGGGTGTTGGGGTCTTGAATGAAGACCTTTTTGAGGCTGGACTTAGAGTTACCCAGGTGGCAACTCCTATCATGGAAGGCAGCCGCACTGATCTCTTGCGCTGGCTTAGCACAACAACCAATCCGGCGAATTGTGCGCCATCAATCGTCAGCATCGCAGCCCCAGCTTTCCAAGCCGCTTATGACCAGTGCCCTGTGGATAGTACCGAGAGATGGGACAGTGGGGCAACAACTGACCATCCATTTGAGAAGCACTGGCTCCAGGGTTTCTTCGAATACATTATTGACCCCAATGCTCCATCTCTGTCTACACTTAGCAAGTATCATGTGGCCAGGAAGATCAATTGCGCCGATTTGCATAACTACGGCTTTGGACCCCAACGGACCAGGAATGGCATTGGTGATATATTCAATGCCATGCCCGGCGGCGATGCCAACTTCTTAAGCTTGGCAGGAATGACAAGGCGCATGAATCAGGATTCGAAGGTAATGCATCCCTGCCAGCCGATTCTTGAAATGGATGTCGCTCATCGTGTATCCCAATAGGGTAAAGTCGCCAACTTGGAAAATTTGGCCGGGCTGTTCAACCAACAGCTGCATAATAGAAGGAGGGTCAAGCCCACGGATACATTTGGCAAGGGGTATGACAAAGTCATAAGATCGCTGCGCCTTATGGAAAATGTGTGGGTTGGCTTCGAGGCCCTCAACAGGCCGGACATCGACGACCTCGTGACGGAAAGCCTTTGGCGAGTGTGGGATGAGTTGTAAGTAAACGCGGCAGGTCTCTGTCGTATCCCTCATATTTCCATATTGCGCAGCAAAGGAAAACACCCGACACACATAGCTCACCTGCTAACTCAAGTAAAGGAAGGTAGTAGAACAACTTAGATGGGCGGAGAATTCAGGCAAGGAATTCACGATGGCAGACAAGTTATCCGACTACATGAGGAGTCTAAAGACAAATATCAATGCACTGTCAACAAGCCGCATTCCTCAGCTTATAAGCGCCATCGACAGCGACATACTCATCCTGCGGCAACTCGCAAACCCTCCAGACGAGGTCAGCAAGGTCGACGGTGTTCAAGCCAAGTTGGATTTGTTCAAGAGCTTTCCTATGAACTCCGGCAAGTGGACGTGGGAATCTGACCTCGCCCTCGACACATCGCACACCCCACCAGCTCCTGCACCACCAGCGTCGGCGACCTATGCGTGCGGCGGCTCACCGGACGTGTCGACATGCAGTCTAGGAGCGGCACCGAGCGATACAGGCTCGGCCCACACAACATTAACAACATCATCAGTGCCCAGCACCACTTCCGCCTGCCCATCGGGTCAATTCATGAGTTGCGCACAAGTTGGGATGGGAGCCCATGCATTTTCATCGTGCGCTTGCGTCGTGACGAGGGAATCCACGAGCATTATTAGTACGACCCAACCAACTATGCAAGCAACAACCCAGGCCACGACCCCGGCAACGACGGAGGCAACGACGCCATCAGTGTCTTCAACCACTTCCCCCTGCCCACCGGATCAAGTCTTGACTTGTGGGCAGATTGAAAGGGGCCCACATACATACTCGTCGTGCGCCTGCGTCATGACGCGGGAGTCCACAAGCATTATCAGCACGACGGAGGCAGCGACATCATCGTTGTCGATAACCACTCCGCCCTGTCTACCG
This sequence comes from Diaporthe sp. PMI_573, assembly GCA_021399435.1. NCBI lineage: Eukaryota > Fungi > Ascomycota > Sordariomycetes > Diaporthales > Diaporthaceae > Diaporthe > Diaporthe sp. PMI_573. The sequence continues at coordinate 793,434 of JAJTUP010000029.1, read as the reverse complement.
AATCAAATCATGACTTGCGGGCAAGTTGGGCTGGGCGAGCACGCATTCTCATCATGTGCCTGCGTGATGACACAGCCGTCCACGATTACCGCAACGGAGACCACATGGACCACGGTCTTCGCCTGTCCGTCGGGCTACACGAGCACCTGCATCGAGTGGGGCCTGAGCCTACATGCGTTCCCACGATGCGCCTGCGTCCTGGCGACAGAGCCTCCCTCTCCGCCAGCGCCACCGGCTCCGTCTCTTTCACCACCACTGGCGTCTCCTTCGCCACTGCTGCCGCAGTCGCCAGAATCTGGGACGATGTCAATGCCTGATTTCGTAACCACGTGCAGGGACCTTCGACTTCCTCTTGCATCTTACACACTTTGCCCGAGGGACCAAAGCTGGGTCAAAGTTGCGGAATACAGCAGCGTACAGGATCACGAGGGAAATCAATAGTGCAGGATATCATATTTGGAATAGAACAAAATTTAATCGGATGTCATCTACACGGCCATAGCATCTACAGTAGACCATCTGGACAGTCCTCACTGCCCAACCCCCTTGAGTATGAAATACCTATAGGTTCACTTCATTTAGAACAGCTTCCTATAGCAAACCGCCCTTAGGAAACCCCCCTGTATGACAAGGTATCATAGAACAAACTCCCATAGAACACATGCAATGTCTCCCAGAACAACCTCCTATGGGATGACATCACATAGAATAGCCTCCCTTGCGGAAATGTTCTATGCGAATACGAACACGACATGGTGGAACTCGAACAAATCACAGCAGATGTACATGATGTAAGCCATGATATATGTCACCTGTTGAGCTTCAAGACTTATTTTATTTGGCCTTTAAGACACATAGTGATGGTCTGGATAACGTTGTAAGGCTCTGCAGCTATGCGACTCACCTCGGTACAACATTCATTAATTGACGCTGCCCATGGCTTGAAATACGCATTCCTAGCTAGGACAAATATGGGAAGTGGGATCCAGCGGACCAGGTTTCACGCGCGACAAGAAAAATTAGCAAGCAGCTTCTACCAACAGGACTTGGTCAAGACGGACTGGGAGTAGCTTCGTGCCCGGGTGGCATCTACGTACCGAGGCTTCGAAAGACGTTGGCCGTCCGGCGCGGCTTGATGCAATGCCAGCCCCAAAAGAGAAATCCGATCGACCCGGATATTCTAAGCGCATGCTCCATGCCGACGCCCAGACTCGCAACGTCCAAGCCCAATCCGGGCCCTGAATATTCTAAGCGCATGCTCCATGCCGACGCCCAGACTCGCAACGTCCACACCTGGATGTGGCCTGACGTGAAGAGAGGTTCGCAAAAGGAAATCTAAATTGAGTTATCGGCTGCAGAAGCTGCGTGGTAACGTCGGCGAGGGGAAGTGAGGAGTCAACATTAATAACGATGAGTGTAAGCAGCTCGGCGTGCATGCTGTGAAACAACAGCTACGACCTCACAATGTCACCAATCTTCTGCTGCCCTAGGACAGCACCGAGCAAAATTTGAATTTCGGTCCCGGTGGAGACCCCCTGTCGTGGGCAGGCATTGGTACGTAGTCTAAGGTATGCCGGATTTGGACTGGACATTAATAAACTCTGACATGTGATGAGGAGTAGCAGACCCGTGTTGACATCAAGGTGCCTCATTGCACGGTTCCGACAACAGCGTCATCCACAATCACTGACCCTACCAGCAACGCATGTCCCACTTGGTCGACTCCGGATCTGTCCTCGCGTCAGGTTTGGCTCGGATCTGGCATTTCAGGATCTAAGACAAAACGCTAGTCAAGGAACCAGCGAGCCCAATCGAATCTTCACATGCTGCACCATCAAGGTTCCAGCTGGACTCTGGGACGGTCTAAAGTAGCCTGCGGATGTTATTGGTGAGAAGTGCTGCATAGTCGGTGCCTCATCGGACTACAAACCGTGCGGAGACATGTCCCGGAGCTTGATGGGCATGCATTTGATATTCTCGTATCTACGAACAATGCATGGCATATCACATCGTCGACGACATCTTAGCTTCGTGGCGAGGAGCAAACTGAACCCAATAGCAACACCGGTCTGACACTGGTCAATGCCCAGACTGATTTGTGGGTGGCTGCTTCCGTTCCACGACATGATGTCCCCTAGGCGTATTCTCGGAGATCTGACGATGAAATACAATCTACGAGTTGAAGAATCCTGTGAATCTATCATTGTATGATCTGCAGAATTGAGTCTTTCCCGAACGGCAATGTCTCCTATTCCCTAGCTGGCCAGTCTCCCCAACGGTATCCATCGTACACATGCCTCACCGGACCTGCTCCACAGCATATCCTCTCGAACTGCAGTCGATATTTCTCTGATCTTCGGTGCTACGTGACGCACGAGCTTCGGATATATGGGTTCAGGCAGCCCCGATGGTATCTAATTGGGTAATGGCGGCCTTAACCTTCGAGACATGGCGCATGAAGGTGTGAGGGGAATGAAGTCTAACATGGCTATGGTCGCCAACTCCAGTCGATCTAGACCATGGCCTGACGAGCTAGGATCTCGCCACGGGCGACCAGTGGGCCATCCCATCTCATTCACTGCTCTTCATCTCTGTTGCCTTGGTCTGCGCCTTAGCAGTCGACCAAGTCGCGAGAAGGTTCACGTTCCTTCAACGGCGTATGCACATTCTTGACTCGATCACTCATTCTGCCCCGGAAGGCACTGCTGACAGCTTGCGGCAACAAGTGATATAAAGTGCATTGAGATCTCGATTGATTGATGTAGCAGTGGAGAGCTTCCCCAACTCCGCTTTGTCGATCCTGCCCCTGGCTCCCGTCCTTTGGCAGCTCCACATTACCACCACCCATTCGAGCTCAAGCTTGAGCCGCACCCATGATCCATGTCTCCCGCATGGAGCCGAAGAGGCTTTTGTGGGGAAATGGCACGGCCGAGAACCTAATTCTGAAATATGGGAGACCGTGAACAAGGGTCCCATCTCGTGTGCAACTCAGGGTCCAAGACCTCCTTCTACTGGTCGTCAACGCCGTCCTACAATAGCTAACATAGCTTTCGGCAATATCAATCCTAGGGTCTGTTCACCAAGTCCATGTCACCATGTGTCTGTAGCATCGAAGATGTCTGGCCAGTGAAGCATGCAGTTGATTACTCGGACGAACGCACCCGTCCAACCAGTTGACCACTGAGATGATGCCCAGAGAGGGGCTGCCAGCCACTTCTGCGACCAGGCATGTTGTATAGCAGGCCGGCCTCGTCATCTAGTGCCTTCAGTGTTATAGTGTCGAGCTAATTCGTGCATATTGAAACCAATGCTGTGAAGTATCACCATGCTTTTCCCAGGGTAACACAATGGCCCCGATGAGGAAGTGCTACGAAGGATGAAGCAACGAGGCGCACCTCAACGTTTCCGAGATCGTGTCGTGGACGAATCGTTTCTTCGAACGTCCTGAATTGACTTTGTTGGGAGTTTTACGTGGCAGAGAGGGGGAGACCAATACGCGCTTGAAATCGGGAAACCAAATGCGGAGGCTCGAATCCACCGGCGCAAGCACCTTGCTGGAGGTGGTCTAGGGCCAGTAGAACCGGCCCTTGAATTCATCATGTAGACTCCGCTCATACCCAGTGGTGAATCATATGTCAGGCTGTTGATGAGCCAAACAAAGAACGAGGGCCTGGGATATGGCGGCCAGTCTCGAATAGAATATAAAGACAGCACACATCCCCCTTGATAAACCGCTGCATTGACTTTTGATTTGCATATCTCGACCCAGAATCACAACTCTACATTCACTTCACTACTCAGTACCCTGACACTCCCACACGGTGAATACCAAACCGAGCAATCACATTTGCAACATGGGTGACGCACGCTCTATTGTCTCCGAACCACCCAAGGACAGCAACGTCGTCGCGGTAGACGCGTATGCTCTGGTCCAGGCCATACTTGGCCGCACGGCTGAGAAGGCAAGGAGTGACTCTGATCGTACTGAGACGCTTGAGTACGACGACCTTCCAGACCTCCGCAGCGACATGATGCTCTCAACCTTTGATGAGCGGGGACCGCGCCCTGACCAACAACCAAAGAATGTCAGAATCGGATGCGCCAACCCCTATGCCCTCGTCGAGGCCATGCTTGGCCGACGCATTGACCGTAACTCTGTCAACGCGTCGACATTGATCTCGCAGGTCCTCCAGACCGACTACGATGAGCTGTTTGACTTGAAGAACAAGTCCGTGCTCTATGCGGGTCTCCAGCTCAACGAGAAAGAGCGCATTGCTTCACAGCTCACCGAGAAGGACATCCAACTCCTCAGCGAGCGTGACCTCATGACACCTGACTTGTCCCGGGTCCAGCGTCTACAGGATCTGGAGCAGATTGGTCTCAAGGATCTGAACCAGGTGCAGGTGAAGCATGCTCGGATCCAGAACGGAAAGATCCGCTTGGTGATCCAAGCCAACGCGAACGGCAATCGCGTCGCCCGTCAGGTTTCCAACCGGGAGCTCACGCGGACCATGAACGAGTTCATGACCCCGTTCCGGCTGAGCGGCAAAGATGACGAGAACATGCCCGGGCGGGAAGGCAACGAGTACTCGCCTCCTAACGCATCGTGGCGCGACATGTATGACTACTTCTTCCAGAGTGTCAACCGTCGTCTCGTCAACGATGTGACCAACTTCTCCATCGGCGATGGAAGACGTCGGCCCATGCACTTCTTCGACGACCCGACCCAGGGAGCGTCCACCAACAGCTGGCTCATCGCCGCCATGTTCTCCGTCTTCTGGGCCAGCCCTGCGACCATCAACCGCGCCACCCGCGTCCATCCTCACAATGAGCGCATGGATGACAACGAGGACAACCGTGGACGTCGTCACACCCTCCGCGTCCGCTTCCACGACAAGGGCGGCAACAACAACAACCGCACGGAGACGATGGAGGTCAACTACGAGATCCCCATCACCAACTCCAACAACGAGCCCGTCTTTGCACGTGCCTCTGATGGCACCGACATCTGGCCTTCTCTGTACGAGAAGGCGTTTGCCAAGTGGATCCTGGGCAGCAGCAACAAGAACGAGCACCACCCGGACATCACCTGCACCCACTCTGGTGACCCCATCAAGGCTATGGCCCAGATCAATGGCCGTGACCCGCAGTACTTCCGCTGCGAGAACCACAGCTCCAACGAGCTTCTCGGTGTCGTCCGCCAGAACTGCGTCAACAACAAGGTCAGCCCTACTCCCCCGTCCCACCATGTTCCACAAGCATCTCACTAATCACTTCCCTCCTCTCTTAGACCATCAACCCAATGTGTGCCTGGACCCACGCCACCGGCCCCATGTACCGCGGCAGCAACCTCGTCGCCAACCACGCCTACTCCATCTGCGGCTATGCCGTCGTCGGCGACAGGCAGTACATCGTGCTCCGCAACCCCTTCGGCGTCACCGAGCCGGCCGGGCTCACCAGCTACCCGGGCCTGCTCACCCGCATGGACCCGGAGCTGTGGCAGCCCGCCGAGCTCCTCGACCAGGGCGGCCTGTTCGCCCTCGAGACCCGCGCCTTCAAGGACTGCTTCCAGTACATGGGCTGTGCCAAGTGACTCATTGACGCGTGGTAGGGCTCGGAACTCTTGAACAGTGGTCCGGTCCTCCACACCTCCCAGGTATGTGTTTGATTGCGGGGGGCTGTATCACTTTGGGCGGGCGTGTGCGGCAGGTTCACGTATCGGAACTGACCTGGTTGTCCCTCCTTAATGTGGCACGTTTCCTATTTGATCTCATGTCGAGGATGACACTCCCAACTCGGGCACATTGTTTCCTTCCGCATCCAAAAGTTCTTTGTTGTCAGGTGGCTTGACTGGAGGTATTCATGGGTAGCATGGGCAAGGCACATCAGATTGTACCGATACGTAGCTAGCGGCCAAATTGATAGCTTCTACGGACCAGAGCGTACAGTTGCCATGTGAAATCGTGCTGCATCAAAGATACGTACAAGATTCAGTAACGGCAGAGATGTGCCATTCCGATTGAAAGTCATTCAAAGGTACCATTGGATGATGGCCGCATCTGCCCCTGGGAATTTGTCCGGGGAGCTTCGCAGCACTGGCCACACATCCAATTTAGTCGAGCCGTTATACACTTGCGCACTTACGCTGCCCTCACGGCTGTCAGGCATGGAGACTCGCTAAGATACTTTGAATCTATCAACGCCAACCTGTCGCCTATCATGCTGACCGTGGCCCGGGCAAGTCGCGTAACTACACCATTCCATCCACCGTGTTCCCCCACATAGCTGGCAGTAGCTGCTCGACGGAACATCATAAGGCTTTGGTCAAAAAGATGTAGGTGGTGATCAATATCAGGCATTGTCTTATGGCATGGATTGTCTACATCTGCGATCGAAAGCTATGCCGTACTTCCGATAATTTATACAGCTGGCTCAACCTAAGGTCCTGTGTCGCTCAGGAACTTACCCAAAAAGAACGATGTTGAACTTGAGAAGGCTTCGGGAAGAAGTCAAGGAAGCATCAGAGCCCTGTGAGATATTCTTTGATAGTCCCTATCTGGACAGTATTGCCACCTTAAGTTCGGGGTTGGACGTCCTCTTGTAGTCATTTGCTGATACTTGCAAGTCCGAGTCTGTACCTTCATACGCCAAATATCAACCGAGACTTGGAGGACGACCACTCATGAATGAATTCGCCTAAAGCTCTCTAAACAACTCATTGGATTTAAGTGGCCAGGCTGAAGTAAGAACGTTTTAACTAACACCAAAAAAGACATATAGTTATATTGTAGAATTCTGTAGCCCATGCTTCGAAAGGACGAGTAAGTGTTTCGGTCTCACGTCTAAGGCACGAAAAGATTGGCTAAGTGGGCCAAAAAAAGGCTATAGCCAAGATCATTATCCTGTGTGTAAGTCAACTGATGGAATTCCTTCGAAGCCTCTCGCATCGTATTGGTACGTGTTCTGCTCTCCTGTAATGCTTTGTAGCCTTATCAAAGTTCCGGTTCTTCCTGTCCTCAACTTTGGCGTTCAATTTCAAGCAACCGAGTATGCCTGCCCCCCCCCCCTTTGACATTGTTCCCCGCCTCAGGCATCAAGAGGAATGGGTACGTTCAAGTACCTAGGTAAGTTGGTTCTTTCAGGCATCTCCATAGTTCACCGGATGCCCTAATATGGGCAAAAGGGCCGAGCGAATGATGTCTAGGCCTAGACGTTCTCAAGTGTTCGAAGTGATGGGCCTGAACTGACAAAAAAATACATCCTAGCTCCATTGATTAACTTGCTTCACCTGCTCCTGGCCTTGCCCCAGCCCTGACAAGGCTGCGTAATGGAAGCCCATTTCATTTATGACCCGAAATCTTGGACTTTGCTTCTGCGGCCTTATCCTATGCGCGCGTGCTGCTGTTTCACCTTTTGTCGACTATGCAAACTAGCTATTCGAGTTAAACATGCCTTTGGCGCAGGTCCGCCGGCGGAACCAAGGCCTACAATGCCTTACCTGCGCAAACAGTGTTCCTGCGTCTGACAAGTGATTCTCCCCAGAGGGGACATCGGGCTATCCTAGCCGAATGAGGTCAATAGCCGAAAAATATCAGACCATCCTGTTTATATGCTTGACTTTAAGCTGCATGTGTGTTCAAGCATGTCAGTTGAGGCGACTCCGGAGGAGCTTCTAGATGGGGCCCTACGGAGACTCGCTCGATCGCCGATCCGATAGACGGGGGAGCCGAGCCAATCAAGTCTCACAGCAGGCCGTATATGCAATAGGACGCATGCCTCATTCCACGTTCCAGGGGAGGTTTGAGAGCAGATAGTATGTCTAGATCTGGCAGCAGCCTTCATATGCGCTCATGGCAAGATGATGGTGAGCCGCGCGCTCTGTTGGCTATAATATCCAGAACAAGTGACGTCCGGAGGTTAAATCTCTGTCTCGTCATGGACATACTTATTATGTATGGCAGATTTGCCCCTGCAAGACAGCAACCTTGAACGTACCCCTAGATCCAGCACACAGAGTGTGATACCTGCCACCACTGCACGTCATCCCCGACCGCCTGGTCATCTCTCGGATTCGTACAAGTAGCAGATTTGAAACGATGAGGCTGCTTGCCGATTTCCCAGAGTCGTCCCATCGTCTTCTGGGGCAAAAGTGCCCTCAGTCAAAACCCTGCACAGTCGACTTGGCAAAGTATCCTGCGAACGGCCAGGCCTGGACTCGACTTTGAGTTCTCGCCAAAAATTCGGAAGTTCTTCGGTGGCCTGTTGCTGTTGCTGCCTTATGAGTGCTAACAGGCCACCTGGTATGTATAGCCGATAGGTATGAATTTGTTTAGGATGTTGAGGACCGATGCACCACATTCACCGAGACTACCCTTTGAGATTGTGAAAGCTTTGCAGATGATAGCATCGATAATGCAGCATTCCGAAGGAAGAAAAAAAGAAGCGGGTTCGTGGGATTATCACTTAATTTTTAACCTATCTTTGAATGGACTGGTGCCGTGTCGCCTCCGCAGTGTTGCTGAACTTCTGAAATGAAAACAATAAAATGAACGCTTAGTCGACTCTTATATACATGTTGAGCGTGGCAGATATCTGCCTCATTCCAGTTCATATCTGCTCTTCGGCCGGGTATTGTCCAACTCGAAAAGACTTTGTGGCCTGCTATTCCTTCCCTGTCTCGGGCACTGATGCCGCATGTCACCAGATGTCGTATCCAAAACCTCCATTCCCTTTCCTTCCATAACACTAGGACTTCGTTCCTCCATCCACGGTGGTTTTCTAGTTGGTGATACCCCGCTCAACTCCTCAATCTGCAAGTGATACAAATCTTGACTGGTCAAGGTCGCATCGGTATCGGAAAGCCCTAGAGCTGAGGACCCGTAAAACTTTGGTCTCCCATGGAGTTGAGAAATGCCCCGGCTGTTCGACGGTGTGCGCAACGGAGGAGGTCTCAGAGGATTCGCGCGGGGGTTGATCGACATGGCGCTGTCTTCAGGCAGACGTGGTAGCCGAGGCTCGCTCAGGTGGCTGCTCGCAACGCTCTGGGAGAACGGTTTACCCTGTTCTCTGAGGGAATGTCGTCGACGCCAGTGGCCTAGTGTCTCCGCGCTGAACGTGTCGAGGATCTCGGACGCGAGGCCGTCCTTGGACGCCGCGCCAGCCGACCCGCTGCCGTACGGCATGTTGCGCGCCATTCTCCTGGCCCTGCGGCGGCGCAGGCAGATGAAGGCGACGAAGGCGATGACGGAAAGAAAGACGGTCACAGTTGGGACCACGGCAGCGGCGATCAGTGGGCCGGCAAGATGGTCTGTTTCACTCCCCTCAGTTGTCGAGTGTGCTGTAGACGTTGGCGTTGCATCAGCAGTCGGTGTGACCCCTTCTGGTACTATTGGTGCCTAATTGGTCTGTCAGTAACTAAAGACAACATTTGACGCGGGTTGTGAGAGACATACAGCAGTTGCCAGTGCTGGCAAATTTGTTATCGAAAATGTAGGATCATCAATAGTCAACTGCTCCTTCGTGATGAACCACGCCTGGTTGACGTCGCCATTCCCAAGGTCCGGGTTCGGCCCCGGGACAGCCAGGTAGGGCTGTTTGGTGTCGTTGTAAACACTCATGACCATGCTTGACCCAACGCCGCCGAACCAATCCGGCATAATCGTCCATGTCGTGCGGTTGTTTGTCACATCAGTGTGATTTGTGAGCCCCCACGTCTGGTTGTAATCTGTCGTGTAGTTCCTCAAAAATGGCGCGTAGTCCCCTCTATCGTTGATGACAGCGTCCATCTTCTCCTTTGCGCCCAGCCAAGAGCTTGCGAACCAGTAGTGGCCTGGGTCCTCCGGGTTCTCCAGGATCTGATATATCTGCCCCGTATACAGCCCTGATGGTGCCATTCCCAACTTGCCATCGGGGATCTCCTTGGAAGCGTCGACATCGAGAGAATACTCGCCGCCCAGCGCGAGGTTCGTCATTCGATAGTACTCGTTTGGGTCAAAGACCCCAGTGGCTTGCGCCGCCATGTCGACTGCCTCTGGACATTCAGGGTTGGATTGAATGTGAGTCGACCAGGTGAGATGAGAGATGCTGTCCTCGTGAGAATCTACTCATGGACAGGAAGGGTGGGCGGCGAACTCATTTTGACTGGGCTCATTAAGGTTTAGCATTCATCCGTGCCATCCTCCCGCTACTTCAGGCACATTGCGTGGTAAAGTTTGTTGCCATAGCCCCTGCTCCGAGGCAATGAAACATACGAGGTGAGAGCCACGAACCTACAAGACCACCCCTTGCATTCTGTACCGACGGTAGATGAAAAAACTTTATGACCTGCATTTACGAAGAGACAATTCCGCGCGTGTGCTTCCCTCTGAACGCTTCTTTTACCATGCAATACGACTCCTGCATACGAAGCAATTCTCAGTGTCACCAATATCATTTGACCAAGGAGCAGCAACGATTCCGAACACAAGTGGCACATGTATTGCATGTGTTATGCTGGTGCCTCTGTGTGGGACCACAGCATCTCTACTACGGCTGCCCTCCCGAATGACCAGGATCTTGCTGGCTCCCGACGCTCGTCACGGGGCGTCTGTTCCCAACGGGCACTGTGTCCAGTTTTTTAGCGGCCCAATCGAATTCGGAGATTTTATCCGCTGGGTGTTATCTGATTTCTTCATCTTAATAACCTCATACCAGTGCAGATCTACTCTCTTTCTGTGTCAAACTTGCGCTGCTCTCTTAACAGATGCCTCTCATCGCCCGCGATGGCGGCCACCGTCGGCGTTTCACTAACCTCCGCACCGACGATTTCAAGTGCTCCCTGCCAAGAAGAATGCGTTGATAGCTCTCTTGGCTCATACTCCGCGCCAGCCGACGATACTGGGACGAATGTGCAATGGTCCAGACCAGAACTTCGCAGAATAGACACCGACTGGACAATGCCTTGGCAGTGAGGCCTGATCAGTTCGGAACCCCCGGGCCTCCCGCTTGTCGATCGTTCTATGAAGCAGGGCTGAACTGCCAATTCAGTCTTCAACGCAAGGTTCTCTTATAAATCACTGCTTCAATTCCATATAGCGAACACGGAGGAGCGAGACCGAGCAAAGCCGCTGCTTCAAGATCCGACTGGACATCGGCTGTCCGACCGAACGACTTGCCCTCATGCAACAAGAGTGCATTGGCCGTCACCTCAGAGGCCGCACTCGGTAAGGTTCCAGACAAATCTGCACCGCACATTCCAACCAACACTCCCAGCCAAGTGGGCAGACCACAAGCAGCGCGAACTACGGGGCGCTTTGTGGGCGGAGCCCGGAACGGAGGGGGCCAGGGCAAACCTAAGCTTGGTGGCTACCAGTGTTCGTCCAAATCTTTCTTGGGTCCCATGTACGTAATGTGTGAAAGCTGAGGAAGTCACAAAGTTTAAATGGTGGCCTGCGCGGGCCTGAGCGAGACACAAGACCTCCACCACCATTATCTAGGTTGGAGATTAGCCGTAGCACAATCGAAGAATACCCGCGGACGGCGTTTCCTGGCTTCGAATCTAAGTGAGAGCTCGGTAAATTCGATGCTCAGGGCCGTAAGACGTGACTCCTTGGACCAAACGTCCTGAAGGGACACAAAGACGGCAGGGAGCGTCCAGGGACGACCTTATTTGGAATCTCCTATGATCAGCGACCCTTTCCGCAGACACGGAATTAGGTATCCTGGACAACGCTTTTGTCAGCCTCATATATCCGCGGCGTCCGCGGCGTCTCCCAGTATCAACTTGGCATGACTTTGAGGACGGATGATTGCTTGATAGGCAGATGAGGAAATCTTCGAAACAACGCAGCCGAGAGGAAAGTAGTTCGAAATGCTCATTCTGTTCGTAGATCGTAACTTGCGAGATTCCTTTCTCCTGAGTCAAGTCCACCGACAACAAGCCTCAAAGCTACAAACACTAGACCGCCTCATCTGCCAGTGCATGGGAAGATTTGCGCGATAACCGTCCCATTGGGCCCCTCTGAAAGAAGCCCGCCTCCACAATACCCCAGTGCCCACTGTTACCCGTACCGTGCTTGCAAGGGGTGTCAGTTGAACGAAGTTGACATGATCCAGGGTTCGAAATGCCAGCGGAGGCATAGGGCACGGCATCACCATCCTCTTGGGTAGCAACTATGCATTCCTCGTTCTGACCTCGGTTCCGACAGCTTCCACCGAGTGGCTCATAGCGCGACCGGTACCCCCGAGCATTCCAGGCCCGGCGCCATCGAGGGATCCGAGGATGGCCTGGTTCACAACTGGTGGGCATGGGAATACCTGGCGTTCAAAAAGCTTGGGGCGGTAGGGGGTCCTGTCGTCATTCTCACCGCAGATTAGTGAAGAAGTAAACTCTCAAACTCGGGACTGGGGGGCGCGAGCATATTTCAGCGCCGACTTGTTCAGGGATCAGGCCGGCACAGGTCGACCTTGTTAGGGTAGGATGGGCGGCACTCGGTGGCCTCGGGTCGCCCTCCTGCGATCGGGCGAACGCGTCCTGGTGAGCCCATTCGACCTTGTGCCGGCAAAGGAGCGAGCTTATCAACTATGATCGTACAGCACGGCATATACCATGTAGAGCCGCGTGAGCGGGTGGACCAGGCTACCTTTTCGGCCCAGCAAGGACTCTGACATTAGCGGTGTGTCGCCTGCCAAATTGTTTTTCCTGGTTAGTATAACTGAGGGCAGTGGGGGCACCTGGCCGAGGGTGCCAAGTACGCCGTGCTAATCTAGTGCGTAGCACTTCAACTGCGAGGCGGGCGCACATCTTTGCCTAGCCTTCGTCCAGCCACAGAGGGGCGATTTGTCGTTGCAGGCCCAGACCTCGGCTCTGCCTGAATCTGGTCAGGAGAGTCGCTTGGCAGCAGCAAAAGCACGACATGTCTTGGCCTCCTGGATTCGCTGAATCTGCCTTTCCCGACCGAGTCGCTGAGCCAATGCACAGCCTGTCATCTATAGATTTATGCCCGCGAAATTAGGGAGATTGCTATTCATGGCGGTTGAAAATTTCGCGCAACCCCTGAATAATGCTGTGAATTCTCGTGGGCTGCAGGAGCCGCCCGGCTGTTGACCACGTGGCTTGGCTTCTGACTGTGAAACAATGTCACGGTTGCAATACAGCACTACACGTCACAATGTTAGGGCAAGTGCCGTAAAGTCAGGCCGACGGGGACGGGGAGAGCCTTTAGTCGGGCATATGAGTTCGGACAATGCGGAAGATCCGACGACTTTGTCCGAGTTTTGTGAATATTTGCTGTGGAAAAACGTGAGTCCGACTCATTCATACAGTTGAGGACCCGAGGTGATGATCTCTTTTTCTAGAGACCGTGAAAACTATCTTCACGTTAAGCATCGACCTGAGGCCTTTCCTGGTTCATCGGAGAACAGTTTTCACGACCGAAGCCATCTTTAAGTGAAAGTGAGAACACACCGCCGCCTGCTCCCGGCCGCCGGCCCACAGCTTTGAAGCTTGTGTTCCAGCTGTTTGGGAACGACAAGCTTGGCCGTGTGGGATGAGAGCCACCCTCGGGGATACGGTACGGCCCGTGGGAGGCGTCCCCAGCCCAGTTGCCTTGTGGGAGGTTGATCTGCCGACTCATGGCTGAACCTCGGTCTTGGGCCCCACCGGCTTCCTCAACAAGTACAATGCAAGCGATGATTCGCGAACAAATGTTATGGTGTGCCAATATGCTCCCATCCCTGTCCCGTGTAGATTGTTCTGTGTCGTAATGAGCCGTGAGAAAGAAGACAGTTGCCTTCGCGACGCTCCGAAAACTGTGACGTGGTGTGATTGCTACCCGGTGTATATGTCAATTGCCTGCTTGAGCTTCGACAGCGTCGAAAAGGCTCTGGGCAATCTGAAGCTCAAGACCACTAGAGACTTGACCATTTATCTCATGCCAGCTGTAATTCTTCTCCAGCTCAGGATTGTACACTGTTGCGAACAAGTGAGGCTTTTGAGCCCAACACCAAGGGGAATTGAATTGTCACAAGCACTAGATAGCAAACTCTATTGACTCAAGACACATGTACTCGAGTATCTGCAGGATTGAAATCGGCAGAGAATCACGAAAGAGGTCAGCAAGGCTTTCATGTAGAATCAGCCCATTGTCACTGACCATGAGATGTTTGTATAGTTAGAAGGACACTGAGGTATAGCACAAACATTTGTGCATCAAACGTTGATTGTGAGATCGACCAGAACTTGCCAGAGCCACTCCCGACATCTAAAGCGCCCGGGATTTAAGTGTCCTTACCCGGCTTAACTGCAGCTTCAGCCCTGGGCCAAGGACTACTGGGAACGAATACGATTGCCAAACATTATTAACGCCTTTATTGCACGGCTACTTTTTTACAAGCTAAACAACCCCGGCTCTCTCGCCCCATAGCCTTTTCAAAACACTCGAGTCTATGGATCAGCATCCGCCATGTCCTGCTTGTACCTCTGAATGCACCTATCCTTGCTCTCCTTGAAATCGACATGCGGCGCAGGATAATCGAGTTTCTCAAACTCCTTTTAGCTCAGCCGGCTGTGCGGGTCAAACACAGCCTTCCCCTCAGCATCCTTCAGCTCCGGCACCCACCTCCTGATGTACTCCCCGTCAGGGTCGCACTTTTCCGCCTGCACAACGGGGTGGAAGACCGTATAGCTGGGCTCCCACCCCTGCGTGTTGTTGCTCAGGTCCCAGTCCACCAGCGTCTCGGCGAAGAACCGCTCGCCCCTCCGGTAGTCGATCAGCAGGTTCGTGCGCAGGTAGCTGCTCGTGTTCATACGCAGGCGGTTGTGCATGTAGGCCTCCTCCCTCAGCTGCCTCATGCCCGCGTCGACGAACGGCATGCCCGTCTTGCCCTCGCACCATTTCTTCCAACCTTCCTCGTCGTCCTCCCACTTGAAAAAGTCGAACTTGAGGTTGTGCGGGAGGTTCATCGAGTCGTGGGGCGTGATGCATAGCATGTGCCTGTAAAACTCGCGGAACACGATCTCGCGGACCCAGCTGGAAATCCCCACGTCTCCGGAGTCGAAGCCATCCCCGTCGTTTGCGTCCATTGCCGCTTTCAATGCCTCTCGGACTGAGATGACTCCCGATGCGAAATAAGGGGAAAGCCGGCTGGAGTTGTCTGTGGCCGGTGTAGATCTGTTTTTCTTGTATGTTTTGACCTTTTTGTCGAGAAAGTGTTGGAGACGCTTGATTCCGGCCTCGTGACCTGCTGGCCATAGCTTGCAGATGCGGTCCCTATCTTTCGTCGATGCAAATTGCTTTGACTCTGGTAACTGAGGAATCTTAGAGCTGAACAGTTCTTTGAAATCTGTCTTGGCCGTCTTGTTATTCCCAGCCGGCGTGTCGGCCAGGCTGAGAAGCTCTGGTTCGTTGGAGACTTCCGCAAGCCAGGCTTTGTGGTAAGGAGTGAAGACCTTCATGGGACCACCCGTGCCAGTCGTCAAGGCCTTCGGCTCCATCACCGTCTGATCGTGTACCACATGAAACGATGCTCCTAGTTCCCTGTCGGCCAGTTGATCGACTAGGTGTATGTCTCTCCTAAGCTCATCGACCTCGTACTCCAGGTTGGCGAACACGTGGCTGACATTGTGCTCTTTGATGAGTTCAAGCACCTTCTCCGCCTTTTCACCCCTTTTCTCAGCCGCCAAAATAACCAATGGGATGTTCATACCGTGCAGCTGATCCTGCAGTGTTCTTAGCGACTCCAACAAAAAATCCGTCCTCGCAGGGCTGGTTCCGTGCCACTCGAGATCTTTGGGTGACCACAAGAAACAAGTCAGGAGATGTCCAGAACCTTCCCTCGCCTTCTCTGATGCCCTCGACAACGCTCTGTTGTCTTCAGACCGGATGTCTTTGCTTCTAAACCAGTGCAAGACATTTTGAGCTTTTTCGTCGCTCTTCTGCTTGTTTACCTTCTCGAGGAGCCTCTCCAAGGGCGGATGTGCGTCAATCTCCTTGGCTCGTTTGGTTGAAGGGTGCTTGAGCCCATCTTCATGGGACATGGAGCGCTCGTGTCGTTTCGACATTGTTGATTTATAGCGAAAGACTGTCTAGTTTATGCAGCCCGATGTGACTGGAGGATGTGATGGGTGAATAGTTCGCAAGACGGAAGCTGCAGGCAACCGATATGACCTGAGTAAGAAGCAGGAGACACTTGTCCTTTGGGGCCTGAATAGTCGAACTCGAGGATTAGACATAGGCAAGGAGGGTTTCTTGCCCACAAAACTGATCACCATTCGCCTTGTGATGAGATGCCACGGTTCATAAGTGAAGAGGCTGGTTTGGGCGACAAAGTCTATGACGCAACGGGTGTGGAAACCTTTAGACTACCAATTTGGGTCCAATATCCCGGTACTTTCAAAGAACAAGCCGCGACTAGTGAGCGCCACCGGTAGCCATATGCCAGGGCGACTCCCAGTTGCATTGGCGGAGGAACGCTTTAGTCGTATTTGCACATCCACGCCTTAAATAGCACCTGACCAAAGGCACCTGAAATATTCTTGCTAGTCATCATAGTATTAGGACTTTCGCGAAGTTTACAGAGGGACTCCACATGCATCTTGCTAGTTATTTACTGTTTATTAGCATGCCAGATCAAGCCCCTGGGCCTGTCGAGCAAATTCCACACTCATTCTCCTAAACGATGCACTTCTCAATTTCCCTCAACATATTCCATATGAGATCACGCTCTAACCCGTACTCAGTGTCCTCGCCAATGTAAACCCCGTCGTACTCTCCCTGCTCCTCCTCATCTGTTCTCTCGCCATCGGATGTTCTCAGCCGCACCGTGTGCATACGTCCGCGCAGGCCCTCAAGACACCTCAGTACGGCGTCACTGTAGAAGTCGCCCGCCTCAGCCGCGAGCTCGGTGTGGGCCGAGTCGAGGATCCTGTCCGCGACTGCCGACACGGGCTCGGGGTCCTCGCGGCGGAAGACCTCGATGGGATCCCAGAAAGGGATCTCGAGAAGGACGATTCCAAGGCTGTAGACGTGCGTCGGAGCGCTGCTATCGCCTGCGGTGCCGCCCGCTGAAGTCCGGGTGCAGATACAACGCCCGGAGGTCCCACCTGGCGTCGTTGGTATCGACATTCTCGGAGAGCGCATCAAAGACACCACTGTACTGGACCACCGCGTTTGTTGAACAATAAATTCCATGATACAGATTTATAGACTGGAATCTATTCTTTGCTGAAACAATCACAGTCTTAATACCTGTAGAATAGCGTAGCCTAAGTGCCCTCCAATTTGAACTTGTCGAAATCCCACCCGTATTTTCTAAAGCCGTTCATTCCACGCAACCACGTCCTAGCTTGGCGATAAGAGAACGGCGCACTGTCAGGGTTTCCATGAGGCCTGTGGTGTGAAATATTTTCCGCGATTCCCTGAATAAATTTCTGTTAGTCTCGAGCATTCCTTGTGGTGTTTAGGGAGGGCTTTGTGATGGTGGAGGGCATCTCCATAAGCCCATAAACTTGGCGCTACTCGAAAGAGCGCTTTGGCATATGACTTACTTGCTCGTTTCGGAGATTTTCGCCCGGTTGCCACCTGCCGCCGCCCCTGTCTAACTCCTCAAACCCGATGTCTCCCAATAAAGTGCGTATTTGAGGCCACCGGAGACCCCCCGGGGGTCTGTTACGCCCAGGCGCCAAGAGCACCTGGACCAAATTATAGGAATCTCTGGGCAGCGTGATTTTTGGACGCTCTATAACCGCAGGAGGGGGATTTTGGGGGGCCTGAACGGCAATTACGGGAGCTGCCGCTCTAGCTCTAGCTGCTGCTACGAGTTGCCTTTCGGCTCTTCGGTCAATTTGTGGTCGCCGCGGTCTGTTCTCGTCTGGCCTTGCTCGGCGGATGGGCGAGGGCTTCTTAACGCCTAAAGAATTGGCAGTTCAGTCATCAGAACGTCGACAAGACTGCTTTTCAGGAGGGCAGAGTGCAATACAGCATCTTCAGCCAGTAGCTCGCGGAATGTCCCTGAAGAGGTGTAGTAGGCATAGTAGGCATACTTGGGTAGGCAATTGAAAGATAGCTACTTACCGTCGTGGCCCGCCTTTTTCTCTGGAGTCCGAGTTGGAGGTGGGCGGCTCCCTGGTGTAGTTAAAGACAAGCCCCTGAGGGGCGTAACTGGTGGGGCCGGTCCAGGAGCTCTAGAGGGCGTAGAAGGGGTCTCTATTGCTGGAGGTGGCGGAGGAGGCACTTTGGGAGTCCCGTCCTCTCCGTCAGCTCTCGTGGCAGTTGGAATGGTATGGTTCAAATACATAACTAGTATGTGTTAGTCACCTGATACGGAGCCTAAAGTGTCACATTCTTGAACAGTCTGAAGCGGTAAACACCGTGATCAATAAAGAGACAGGAATGGCGCTTACGAGAGGTATCTGATAGCGCGTTTCTCCTTTGTAGCATCGGTTGTAGGTCTGCCCAAAGAGCCTTCAGAGTACTTTCTGCTTTTCGCCTTATTACCGCGTTCGCTCGACGCTTGCTCCGTGACAGGCTTTTCGAAGGGCTCTGAGAGGACGGGGGCTAAAGATTCATTAGTAAAAGAGCACTCGAAATCTGCTGGAAGATAGAAGAATTGTGTCGGATGTGCCCGTGGTAGAGCTTAAAATCCGTCTCGTCTTGTATACACAACCAGATATCACCCTTGAGTTCATTTGAAAGGAATAACAGGAACCGTGATGACCCACATAATTGAAGCAATCTTGGAAACTGGGAACCTGAGACTGATTTTTGTTGGCATCCAGATGTTTCCTCACGATTTTGACAAAATCTTCAATTTCGATTGCACGAAGATTATCGGAGAATCGGCTGTAACTTTTCCAACCGCTATACCTTTCGTCAGCGGGATCGAGTGATAGGTCATAACCCATGTAGTCCCAGGTCCTTTTTAACAACGAATAAAGAATTGAAGCATCAATACAGTCTTCCGTCTTCTTCAGCCCATAGTTCGTGATCCAATGTTCTCGACTGTCGCCGAGGCTGCTGTAGATTTCGTCTACCCATGTGTGCCTCTCGTGAGGAATATATTGATCTGCCACCGGTTCCGTCATAGTGCGAAGCAGGGACAACAGCCTTGCGCGTCCAGGGTGGTTGATATCTTTCGCTGAACCTTTTGGCACCAGTCTCGGCTCCGCATCAGCAATTGTCTTTTCGGTTCTGAAATATTCCCTCATATGTTTGGAACAGGCAAGTGTTTCCCTCAGATCGAAAAGGCGCAGTCGGTCACGAATTCGCTTGTAAAAGAGGACTAAGTGGTCGTCCTTTATGACTGTGTCATCTTCTAGGTCTTGCAACACCTCATGAGTACGTAGAATGGACTGCCAAGCGTCAAGACGTTCTGTCGCCGTGTAGAGAGCGTTCTTGAGAAGTGTGGCCCACAAAAGGGCATCGTTATTATTTGCTTTAAGATCGGCCTGCTCGATGATAATTAGTGGGAGGTGGATTATCACTTTTCGCCTCTTGTCCGGCGTAAGCAATCTTCAAAGTTAGACGAAATTACTGACCCATGGGTGTGTTTGATCATCAACATCCTTAAGCATGTAATATGAATGTTCGTGAATGTCGACGAGGCACTCAAGAAATTCACCAGGTCGTCCTTTTAGAGTCTGGAGCAAGTCTGCCATATCGTCTATTCGCAAGTCGCAGATCGTTACCATAAGCCCGTCCATGGGGTCAACCATGCTTGTGTAAGGCAGGATTGCGTTGCAAAACTCCAAATAATGATTGCGCCATTCTAGAAAATCTTCAATACCATGTTGGTATTTTTCGTCGTTCTCTTCTTCAGGGTCTGGCAACTGAGGCGGCGCAACCACCCAAGGCGTGACTTCGTTTTCGTTATCAACTTTAAGCCGGACCTCGTTGTCCTCATCCATAATAGTGGTCACCATTCCTCCCAGGAAACAATATATTCTGCGTTGGTTCACCATCAGTTCTTTGGCATGCCTTTCTAGCCAAAGTCCTGAGTTCAGCATCGTTTTGAAGTCCTCTTGATCTGTCGGATCATAAACACTGCCATACAGATCATCAGGTTCTTCAGCGTCCATTGTATGTATTACAGCCATACGTGGAGTGGTCTCTTCGTCTCGCCTCTTCACAAAGAGACCTTGCGCTGAGGCGATTTCCGCGTTTCCGCCGAAGTGGTCGAGATGGGCAAACACTTTAGGATGAGCCAGCCTGGACAACACTGTAGGATTTAAAGTCAGCTACAAATGCACCAACACAGTAGTTTCATACAAACAGAATGAGGGAATGTCCACAGTGTAGCCATATCCTGTCTGAACTCTGACAAATACTGTGATTTACAGATGACAGACGGGAGACGTTTCTTCTCAGAGAGGTCGATGTATTGTCCAGAAGCTGCTTACTCAAATGTAAGAATGTCTCTGCTTGCACCGTCAAGTCGTCCAGATTGAAGGTTGGCCATCGTATAAAGTCTTCATCCACAGAACGTGGCGGAATCAAAGTCCTATCCTTGTCCAGCTGATCCCTCCATGGCACCAGTTGTCTGAAGCACTGAAGTTAGCAGCTTCAAGAAGCAAACGGTGCCCAAAATTGAGATGAAAAAAAAAGGAATAATTTCAGTAAACGTGGTAACTGTATCCCCAGATTTAGAATCCAGCCATGCGGCATCTGAAGTAATATTCAGACGGTGCGAAAAGAATTACCTAGGTAAACATTTGTCCCCTCAGGGTACATGTGTCGATGTACTTACGTTAAATCGGGACGATGCTCGGCTGCCATCGGAGAACCTGAATCCCCGGCTTCTATTTCCCCGGATGCTATCCAAACCATGTTCATTGCATCTCTTCGCAGCGATTGTGGCATTCCGATCCATCGATTCTCAATAACATATCGATGTTCCCGGTAAACCTTGTCGAAATAAGACCATCTCTCTTCCACTTCAGCGGAATACTCCACCCTCGGTATTTCTTCTGATTCTTGTTCGGACGACATCTTGATACATTCACAACCGTACCTTGTGGAACATTGAGCGCTGCAGCGGCCCAGTCAAGATTGGCATGCGTAAAGGTGCGGTCCGAGTCTTCTTGCTTCGATCGATTTTGTTGAATTATACCACTTGCGTGCCAATAAGAGCAGAGAAAAGTGGGTAATATCTGCTTGGCTATCAGGAATTATCATCAGAACAGATCCTTTGAGACGGAGTGCAACTCGATTGTTCTATTTCCAGATGATCACCTTTGTGCGTAGCCGTTTCCGTCGCAACTGTTCCCAGACAAAGCGCCAATTCTGGTGCCCCATTACCGATGCCGAGTGCGTCAAAATCAGAAAATGATACTAGCCTTTGAAGTTTCCAATCCGGCAGAATAATCTTTTCCTCTTGATACTAGTTATTAGGCCCACAAAGGACCGAGGTGAGTTCCTAAGGTCCCAATTCCCTATGGCCGCAGACGATGAATCCATTCGAGAAGGTATAATCCCCCTGCCCCCTTGCTTTTTTCTTGTGGGACAGCATGTTTCAACAGCTCAGAGATGGCAATTCATAGGATTACCCATCAGGAAATTCTGCCCTTGCAAAGCCTTCTCATGCTTCTGCTTGTTCTCACTTGGTACGCTATGGCGCAGGACCCACTGGACTCGCTATTCGACGGGGCAAAGCACGTACAATATAACAGCGCTACCTAGTGTTCCATGCCATATGTAGACCAGGACCGCAGTATTTAGCCCTCAGTATATTCAGTAAGGTTTGATGTTTTGTCAATTGAGGAACACTGGGGCGACTTCCTCCTCACACGACATTCTTGTGATTGTCTAGGTGCCAGTGCCATTCAGTGTGGTGTGTATGTGGCAAAAGATGGAGGCTTGACTGTTAGAACCTGCGATGCTACTCGTGACTATGGATTGTTGCGTTATTACTGGGCCAAGGGCCAGAGTTGGTTGTACTCTCGACATACTGTTATCGGCATTATATGTTATCTAACGGTGTGTCTCCAGGCGTGCACACTGTGTGAAGGGACTGCCTAATCCTTGATTGAAAGACCACGTACATGGATTCAAAATGGCAACTACCCACTTCTTGCGAGATTACATTAAATGTTCTTCAGCCCTGCCGTCGGTGTCTTGGGACCAGGCAACGGGTTCCAAAAAGCTCAGTCTACCTGATCTAAGGATGTATAAGTGGATCGTGCGGTGTCGCATCCACTGTGATGCTTTGTCCGTCTGTCTGTCTGCATCCGGGAAAGCAGTGGCCAAACGATCGCAAATACTGACCACAAGTTATCGTGGAGAGCGGCTTCCTGACGATTTCTGCAATCACATCCGAACGATCTGTCCGCACGTACCAGAAGTGTATTCTTTGGAGTACCGACCTGCCGTGCTCGTCTTTCCCACTCCCGAGCATATTGCAATCGTTTGGAGGAGGAGTGTCGAGAATTTAAAACTGAAACGATTCATATGTTCAGAACGGGATCAGAGGCACTAGTGTATCGTCACATAGCTGGATATATCTATACTGGCGATATAAATATCA
Organism: Diaporthe sp. PMI_573; assembly: GCA_021399435.1. Classification (NCBI taxonomy): domain Eukaryota; kingdom Fungi; phylum Ascomycota; class Sordariomycetes; order Diaporthales; family Diaporthaceae; genus Diaporthe; species Diaporthe sp. PMI_573. The sequence continues at coordinate 770,937 of JAJTUP010000029.1, read as the reverse complement.
GCTATGTGAAAACCTAGAGAAAGCCTACTACCATAATATCTATTTGTACTAAAGGCAGCAAGTTATTAAAATAAACTTTTAATTATTACCTAATACGAGTCTCTAATACGAGTCTCTCTAAACTAACAGCTAGGCCTGCGGCGGTATCCGGCAGTCGTAGAGCACGAGCAGTGGTCCGACGGCTGTTCCGATCCTATGGAGAGGAGGTGCCTGAGGCGACATCGCAGTTGGCATGGCTGGTCCAGGAGGCTGGAACCGGGGCTTATTCTCAGTGGGCTCTTGACGAACTGCAGCACGAATACCATCCTAAATAAAAAGCTGAGCTGAGGAAACAGGCGTTCCATTTTTTGAGTGAATCTCACACAAAAAGCCCCGAGGAGCTCGAGAGAGCTTTCCGTGAGGTTGAGTCCGGAATTCAGGGTCGACTCAGTCAATCAGAAGATCAGCAAGAGAACGCGAGTGATGAGTCTCTGGCCGGACGTTTTATGAAGTCCGGCGGGCTCGAATGGGCCACATGTTACGCTAATCCCATGGTCGCTTCTATGCTTCTGCGATTTCATTTGGCTTCAACTCCTCTACGATACGATATGACGGCCAACGAGATAATACATCCGCTCCTCATCGCGGCACTTGCCGCTGGACACATCGGAGTCGCCTTCCACCACGTCCCGGATGAAGAAGCTGCTGTTATAATCAATAAGCTCGTCATCCTAGGCGAAGACGTGACCGACCAAATCGAGCCTTTCATGCCGTCAAGGAACCATTTCCTTTGTGGAAAAACGGATGGGAAGCACTGGGACTCTAGGTGGGAAGGGTCCAACATGACCCCGCTGAGGTGGGCAGTTGAAAATCATAGACCTGCGGTCGTCAAGTCCCTGCTTCATCACGAGTCCGTCTTCCCCCGTGTTCTCAGATGTCCAGACGTACGTCGCATTGCATCCTGAAGGCTTCGACCCGGAGCATGCCACCGTGCCCGTGTTGGACTCGCCGTGCTATGACCTCGAGATCCTCAGGATATTCCTCAACAGACACGGAGGAGAGCAGGAAAAGATGACCGTGTTTGCCGAGACGCCACTCGGCCTCATCGCCACCGATCCAGACGGCCAAGAGCATCGCCTGCGGATAGGGCACCGAGCACGACGGGACAACCTTTTCCCCGTGGTGGACCTTCTCAGGGACACACCAGAGGGCCTCAGACCCGGAGTTATTCCACGCGGCCGTCACAAACGGCCACCTAGACATAGTCGAGTACCTGCTCCACCGCGGATTGGATGTTGAGCTCCGGCACCGCGGCATGACGCCACTGCACGCGGCGGTCCTCCACGGCCAGAGGGGCCATGTTTGACCACCTCGTGGAGCACGGCGCCGACGTGCGCGCCACCACGACACGCAGGGGGATCTTGGCCTCCCACCTCATATTCTGGAAACCAAAAGCTGCAGAGACAGAGACATACATGCTCTCGGAGCTGTCGCGGCGCGGCAGAGACGTCCTGGCGCGCGACACGCCCCTTCGGCCAGACCGTAAGCCCCCTACACCTCGCCGTGATGGAAGCTAGGCTCGCCGCCGCCGAATGGCTCCTCCGAAAAGGTGCGGACAGATCCATACCTCTCGGGGAGGAGGTAATGCCGTCGCTGGCGGGCGCGTCGAGTCGCCCGAAGTCACCATCGAGCCCAGTGGCGGCATCGCAGTGCCTCTGAGAGGCTCGACGGGCCTCGGCATCCTGTTGCAGCGTTGGGACATGTACACACTGGATGAGTTCGTACCGCTTCTCGGGTTACTTTGCACCAAGGGAGGCCCGGGTGAGCTGCGCGACTTGTACACGCGCCCGACATGTCGCAGACCGCCTTACATCTCGTGAGCAGCTACCCGACGCTCGTCCGTGCCGGCGTCCTCTATTACTTCCTCAATCGGTGCCGTGACACTGGGCTGCATGTTTATATCACCGACGGTGACGGGGACACGCCGCTGCACTACGCCTCGCTGATCGGCGGCGGCGGTTGGGAGCGGCTCGTGGGCCTGGGCGCTGATCCGGGGATCCGAAATGCACATGGCATGACGCCAGCTGATCTGCGATTCCGGGGCCACATGTATCAGATCACGAAGGACTCCAAGGGCTTCCCTCTCAAGCACCTCGACTTCATAGGCATGAGCCTGCCGTACTCGGATAGGCCGGACGAGGTGTCGATCCACAGCCTGCCGACCCAACATGGGACGCCACTTGCCAGGCTTTGGGACAGAGTTGCTAAGGGTGTTGTTTTCCGGGACGTGTGGGATGTAGAGGCCGGGGAGAAGCATACGTTGAGCGATGATGTTGGTCTTGTATTGAGATTCGGGGACATGCGCAGATGAAGGACAACAGCCAAGTATACATCTGCTCCTCTCATAATTTCAGTGACTTGAGAAACGTCAAGAATGAATGTTTTTGGCTTTAGAAAGCCATATCACAGCAAACTTGGAAGCGTCAGCCAAAGTCAGGGGCCGCTGGACGAAAGACATGCTAAATATTATCAGCCTAACATGGGACACAACCATTGCAAGAGCTTGGAAAAGCCTTGCGGTAATGTTGAAGACCACGTCAAGAGTTCTATTGTGGACGCAAACCATGTATCGAATTGCCAGCTCTCAACTCCTCATTGTTGGAGAAGTTGGAACACTGGGCCGTGAGAAGCAGCCTGTACTATGCACATGTGCACCGAGGGAAGAGCTTAAGTCAAACTCGACTGAGACGTAGTGTCGAAACGGACAGTCTTGGTTCGGTGCCATTCAGACCGAAAGTTAGGGTAGTAGGTGGAAACGTTGGTAAGGGAAAGCCTTGATACTGAAATTCCATCACGGCAGGATTTGTTTTTGTGCTTCGTGTGCTGCCAGACAGCCTGCTTCGACCGTTCGTCACTGACGAGGCTCATTTGAGTCTGACAGCATCTGTCTCGAAAAACGTCAGAAACTTTCTGGGCGCATGTCAAAGCCTTCTGTTCGCCTTTAAGTTGTCCTTTTTGGATGGTTGAAAGCATCTCTGCGTGCTTTGAATGGCCTGCACCCGGGGAACCAAAGTTGACCGACGACTTGGAAAACAAGCCCCGCGAGCCCCGACCCAGCCCAAAGGAAGGCAAACCAAACAAACCCGCTAGCCACCAACCTTTACTGGACAGACGCCTCAAACTGAAAGGTTCACTTTCAACTCTCTGGATCTTCTCCCTCCTACCCTTGCGGGCTTCCGTTCCTTCGCCTTACATCACAATGGCATCTAACTCCGGGAGCACCTACCTTTCTTCCAGCCAAGGCCATCCTCACGCAACACATTCGCCCATGTCTTACAACGTGTGGGAACTCGCCTTTCCAGGCATAACTCACCCTACACGACCTCTGTCTCACATTGATTTAGAATGTTATGTCCGTTGCTTCTTTCGAAGACCAACCCTGACGGAGGTCGTTGCGCCACCTGCATTCTTCGCCGACACAGCCATGCCGATCAGACAGCTCTTGGCAGCAGAGCAGACCGCGGTGTCAGTCCAAGCATGGATCCAAGAAAAGAGAGATTCAATCTGCAAGATCAAGAAACGGGCAATCGATGAAGACATTCCTTACAACGCTATCCACGGACTCATCAAGCAGCTAGAAGAGGACATCGGTGGATTCAAGCGATTGCTCGAGTCTAACGAAGCATCTCGGCGCTGTTGGCGGGAATACCACATGGAAGCCTGGCGAGTTACAGTCACACCTCTGAAGGTGGTGGACCTGCCACAAGAGATCCTGAGCATGATCTTTGCCAATTTCGAAGATGTTCCGACGCCACCAATACAAGACCCAGTCGGGTCCACTTCATTCGAAGAAGATCTGCCCAAACCCGATGTGGCGAGCATCAAGAGTATCCGACTCACCTGTCGAGCGTTTTGCGAAGCGGGTTCAAGGTTTCTCCTTCCGGTCGTCGACGTGTCTTTCACGCGAGCTTGCGTACAGCGCCTGGAGGAGATATCAAACCACCCGAGCATTTCCAGGGGCGTACAGATCATCCGAATCCACACAGATGCGTACAATCATTCACTCGCCAACAGTCTGCACCAGTTCTGTCGCCAAATTTCGCAAACGCTCGGTGTACTACCTTTCACATTCGCAACGAAGGCGACGTCCGTTCAGCGGCAAGTAACCAAAGATTGCCTTTTGGCTGGGCTAGTTCCAAAACCAAAGTTCCTCAAGATCAGAGGGCTCGAGATGGCGTTGAAAGATGCTCAAGAATTGGAAGCAATAGTTGACAAATTGATGCATCGAGTGGACCAGGCTGCACTGCATCTCGACCCCTTCGAAACAAAGATCAACAAGGCCATCGTGAAGGCTCACGAGGAATACAAACAGAGGTATCTGGAGCAGGAGAGCCTCGCAAAAGACGCTCGAATATGCGCAAACATCTCCACCGCCATGAGTCTGATGCCATCCGTCCAAAGGCTTTGCATCACTGAATGCGGGCCTCGGAAGCCTGAGATACTGGGAGACAGTCTCGACGAGCCCGTGGACGTGCAGAAGTGGAGATCCGCCCTCAAAAGCTCAAATCTTTTTCGGAACATGATGTTGCACACCGGTACCTGCCCCCCTACATTACTGGAATGGAAGGGAGAACCGCCATTTTCTTTGGTACTTCAGCTGCCTTTGGTGCTCACGGCCAGTAGCCGGAACCTGACACATCTTGACATCGAGATCCCGCCAATCGGCGAAACCTCACTGGGTATTGAAGCAAGGCATCTTGAGAGCCTTCGACGTGCATGCCAGCAACTCAAATCCATCAAGGTCAGAATGAAGCGGTTTAGGAATTTTTTGGACATTTTGGGAAACCCAGCGACAGTTTACGCACTGCTCGAGCCAATGCTTGCTTCTCCCGGACTTGAGGTGGTCAAGCTTGACCTTTCGACTCAATGCGAACTCTTTCTGGTTTCCGACCCTGAAAGCATTGGTTCTTTGCTTACAGGCCTGTCCTGGAACAAGCTGCGAACAATTCATCTTTCCCACGTTGCCATCGAGGCTGATAAGCTCCGAGAGGTGTTAGGCAAAGCACCCGGCAGAGTTCACCTGGATCTGAATGGCATATTTCTCATGGAAGGCACATGGGCGGAGACACTTGAAATCCTACGGGCCAAAGCAGACTCCTCGTCCCGAGTTGTCAATCCCCGAGGTGTTGGCGTTGAGTTGAACTCCCTGTCTACAAAGGAAGCTGGGTATTTGCGCCAAGAGTTTGACAGCGAACACCGCAACGGCTGGTACTCGGCTCAACGGTGTCCCGGGCCGGCATCGTTCTACATCAGGGGCGGAAATATCCCGAATCCATTGATCAGGGTCGATGACTGATGTACGCGTGTCCACCACACACGATCATGAAGGCAAAGGAGGGTGTGAACAGGGGCTGCAAGATGACTTGGAGGCAAGATCTCTGTGTTAATGGAAGGCTGTGTGGAATTGGTCTGGATGACAGCGCAGCACCCCTAAAAGAACACAGATGTCTCGACTCTTGACCGAGCACATGAGAAATGCTCGCACATGTGGGTTGGTTGGTCGAGCTGATTGATATGACAATTGCGTGCTTGTCAGTGAGGTAGGACGGACGAGGCTGGCAAGTCGAGGCAGACAAAGTATGGATGTAAATACCAGTACGAGGGTGCACCGAAGAATTGCAACAGAATCGCACAGATTCAAGCCCCTATGTGTCTAGTATGTGTCTATAAAATCGAGACGATCCCGCCATAACACATAATCATCTCATGCTTCTTGTTTGTGTACTGATGGCCTCGGTTAGCGGATGACAAAAATGCAAACACCTACACGGCCTCAAAGCCTCGGTATCAGCTCCGCGCAACAAGAAAATATGCGGAGTCACCATGTCTTACGATCCAGTCAAATCAGCGCCAGCATGCAAACACTTTTCTTAAGACGGACTTGTGCGCCCTTTCAGGCGTAACCGGAATGTCAGACAGAGCATTTACGGGGAAACGGAGCGAATAATCAACGATCGATCCCGTTGGATGTCACAATGGCTAATGTGTTGGCGAGCACAACCCGCCTCTCCCAAATTTCCGTGCGGGTACGACGTGTTTTGTCTGGCGTGGAACTCGACTCTGAGCCTGGTCCCAGGATAAGTATGGCGGGATCGCCCATCGGATCTGGACAATGGCCATGACTGGCACCCACTCGCATGAACTAACCATCGTTTCCATCATGTATCTCGCAGCGGCATCACTCCTCCTCGGCCTCCTGGCCCCTACCCACGCCGTCTATCCCCTCCCCCACGGGCCACTATCAGCGACACCGCCACCCAAAGAGTCAGAATTCCTGCTTGCCATGAACCTAAGCGGGTACCATGTCACGCTCAACGCCGTCTTCATCGAAAACCGAGGGGTCCTGCTAAAAGTCGCGGACAACAGGGAGCCTGGGACTCTTGGTGTGTCTACTTCTCTTTAATGGGAACCCAATCAATCATGGTGGGATATAAACCCCCACCACCAAGGCTGACAACCAGAACACCAACAGCGTACGTCAACTCGACCGACTCGGAGGAAGACTACTTCCCAGACGCCGTCGTCCTGGACCTCACGGACGACTCGGCCGTCACTGCGCCTCCCGGGCTGTACGGGCTCTTCGTGTCTGACCCCGGCGGCTCGCACGGCTTGGTCAGCTATGTATACGCCACCATCGACGAGCAGCAGTTCGAATATAGCGTCGGCAATGGTATGTCCACTACAAAACATCTGAACCCTAGGTTGGAAAAAGGTGGACGATATCATCCTCCCGCTGACCTCGGCGCTTAGGTTACGTGTACCATGCGATGACGGCAGCCCCTCAGAGCTGGTTCGCCTGCACCAACACCATCGAGGGCGTGGAGGGGACCTTCCTGGGCTGGGGCACGTATGAGACGAACTACTCGGCGCCGTTCGGCTGCCAGTGGACAGAGGTCGTTCAGATCTTCTCCAACGACACTGAGCACCGGTCGCTCTGGTCGCAGCCCTTGAGTGGTCCCTCCCACCACAATCAGGAGGCACATAGGCGTGGATGAAAATCGGGACAGAGCAGCCATTCGGACTTTTCAACGAGAAAAGGAAGTGGGAATTTGGCGAAGCCGGGGTCTCTGAACGGCCGTGGGCAGTGGTCATGGGCTTAAAATGAAGCAGATTGTCATCCGCAAGACTACAGAATGCATTCTATTACACCAAAAAGCCCCTTCCTTCCTAGTTCTCTGCCATTCATCTCTCATACTTGAGACCTCTCCCAGTTCCCGTAAATCTTGATCGACCAACACATCCATTCAACGACGCACAGATAATTGCCTAAGGATGTAGACGAGACTTGTAGTTGCTAACTGCGCGGAGGGTGCCACATTTTGGGCCGACCAGACCCAAGATGCTTGTCGTGCAGATAGGAGTGAATATGACCATTTAGATGGCGATATCTACGGGTTGAGGAGCCAGATGTACCAGGGTTGGCATCTGAGGCTACCAAAGCAATGCACGCCGTGTGCTATGCGGCTGTACCTTTGCAGTCAGCGACCAGAGGCAACAAGACCACCTTGTCACCCCAGCGGAACACATCCGATGGTGTCTGAAAAAGGCAAACTTTGTCAGCCACATGACATCAATTTGGAGGCTCCATTGCTGACCTGTACTTGTCGAGAAGCTGCCTCGCAGTTCCCACCCAGACGTACATATACCCTCGTGAGTGCGCTGGTATATGTGTTATGCCTCACAGCTGGGTCATCTCCTGGTCCGCTGTGGGAAGAGAACGTTTAGACTGCTCATCTGACAGGCCCCAATCTTCAGCTGACACGCAGCCGTTCCATGTCTTCCAGAACATCTTGTTCGAGGGTGTCATCTCTCGCGTCCCGTTTCTTCCAGTAGATGCAGGTGCTCGAAAAGGAGCTGTAGTCGTCCTGCGGGAAAGGGAACTTGTCAAAGGCGGCGTCCATCTCTCTGATGCGGTCAAAGTCAGGGCTCTTGTCGGCTCCAGGGTTTCTGCAACAAGTGTCAGCTTCTTTACCATCAATGGTGGCCTCAAGAAACAGGCAGTCTTACTCTTCCCAGACTTCCCAGCCGGTGCCGACGCACATTGCTGGCAGGCTGTCCTTTAGCGCGGCTGCCCAGATGTCGCGGTACAGATGCACGCCGAAGATCAGAGTATTTTCATCGATTTGTTCGTAAGCACCGGGAGAGTTTACAGTCTTGCCACCTAGGCTGGCTAGAAAGTCCTTGTCTGGTTGGGCGAAGCGTGGCTCTTGGTAGATTGTCTCGATATCTTGCCCGCATTCTGACTCTGCCAATATTGGTTAGCTATCTACTGTTGGATGAGAGGCTAATTGGAGTGAACACTAACTAAGAGCTTCTACTATTGCCAGAAAGGCAGCCAGCTGAATGTGAGACCGGCGCTGAGAGGACCAGGAGCCATCTTCGGGATCAAAGGCGCCAATACCAAGACAAACAGCACGGGTGACCCTCTGATGAGAGACAGACTTGTCCACTACGGTGCTACGTAGCTGCTCATAGCATTTTGTCGAGCGCCACTTGGAGGCAATCTTGTGGTGGTCGGCCTTGATCTCGTCGACGGTGAGCTCGGGCGACCCGTTCGGGTGAAAGTTTTCAGGCGGGCCGCCAACTGGCAGACGGAGGACCTCTTCCTTGCGGCCTAGCTTCTTGCCCTTTCCTTTGCGAACAATGCGTGTCCATTGGGATGGGTCATCTTCTTGGTCTGCTGAAGAAGCCATCACCGTAACACACCATGCGCGAGGCCGACAGTTGCCGCCTCACTCTTCCGGGGAAGGGAATTAAATTCTTGATGCTCGATGTTCTGCGGGAGCGGCGATAAGAGGTAGGGGAGCTCCGATAAGAGATGAGCAACTTGCTGAGTCATCCAGTCCTGGACGGGAGGCAGCTCGAGGGCAGGTGGACTCGTCCTCCAACCCAGCCAGCCTGGCGACGACAATGTCTTTCTTCTATTGCCCATTCTGCTCATTTGTGCCTTGAATCAACCAGACGTCTCGCGATTTGCCGACTGGAGGCTGCACTCCTGCTACCAGACACTGGACAGTATCGGCGACCGACGAAAGAGGAAAGACATCGTGCACCTTGCACCTGGGAATGGCTACAGCTCCCATCCTTGCCTCCACATCGCAGTCCCTTTTTGTCCTCATTTCTTCAGAGATATTACGTTCATCCTGTCAGTCTCCAAAGACTTGGCTCATCGTCGAGCCGGTACTTTAAATCGTCGAAAGAACCACACGCGACGCTGGGCCCGCCGTCAGCTTACCGTGCAGCTGCCCCTGGCAGGACGCCCTGATTGTATTGCTAGATGGCCATCGCCAGGAGTGCATGCTACCAGAGTTCTGGAAATAGCTTCTAGCGTCTTTCGACAGACATGAGAGCCAGCGGAGATGGTGTCGTCGTTTCGAGTTCGGTGGCACGGTACGACGGTGCTACCTGGCATTCCGACAAATCAATCCTGGCGTCGATGCGTCCCGTGCCTTGCTCCATATAAGGCTACACAGATCAACCAGTAGCCGTGATCACTTTACAGTACACGACAGGAGCAAACTCATCGGCTGTACTCCCCGCAGAGTACACGCTGCCACCTCTTTGGGGGCCGCCATCTTGTTCACGGTCACACTGCATCGCTCCGTTGTGGAAGCCAACACAGCCGACCATGCACACAGAACACACAATAGTACCAGGCAGACTGCAGACAGGCAGACGATGGCCCCCTCCCCTGCCAAAAATAGCCCCCACATTTACCCTTGGAGAGTGCTTGCAGATCTTTAGGCCGCGGGTCCTTGTGGGAAGGGTACGTACCGCAGGCGAGAGCTGTCGGGCGCTTAATCGCCATCGCCAACTGGTTCGCCGGATGACCCGCCACCCCAAGCTCCCGCGACGGCTGCCGCGGAGGGAGTTGCCGCAACAGCCCTGCTGCCCTGGCGTCGACATTGGGACCCGGTCTCACTTGGCCCTTGAGCTTTTCTACAAAGAGTCAGGAGTCCCAGCATCGCAACGCTCAACGGGCTTCTCGAACGTCCATGACACAAGCCTGAAGCTCCATCCACGGGGCATCAATTTCACGAACCGGTCCCTGAAAGTGGCCGTCACACCAGGCCGGCCGCTCGATTGGTCGCATGCACGTTTGTTGGTGATGGGGCAAGCAGGCAAGCAGGGCAAGCTGCACGGGGCGGGGGATTTTCAAGCCTGGGCGGCCCAGCGAGTCGCCCTCCCGAGGTGCTGGAGATGGCCCGTCCCCCAGCCGCCATTGGCTGGGCCTCACCTCGACGGCAGGGACAGGGGCCATGGAGCTGCAGCTGCTTGCACACCTCTTCTGCGACCTGACTGGCTCCAGCCTCGTGGAGAAGCCGCCCGGGTTGCATCTTGCCCAGATTGCCGTCCAAAGGCCCAAGGGCGACGACTTGCTCTCGCGCCACACAGCTCTTCCCCCGCCCAACAGTGCTGCCGGCCTGCGGTTCCTCGCCCCTCCTGCCTTGCTGCCCTCTCACCACGCCCACCCACACCCGCCGAATTGGATGGCACGATGCAAATCAGCTTCGGCGGCTGGATGCGCGAGGTGACAGGGCTAGACCTGATGGGGGCCTGCCCACTGCTACCGCACCTCGCACCAAGCCCCAGCTTTGCCTATCACTGGATGGCTGCTCCAGTCCAGTCCCCTCCGTGACCCGGAATTTGCCCATGCAGGTAGGTGAGAAAGAGGTGAGATTCCATAGTGTCCTGCGTCTAATATTACCCTTGGCTGCTGCTCTCCTCTCATTCTTACTTTTTTGTTCCTGCTTTTCACTTTTTCAAACCCCAAGATACCCATAATCACATGACGATATCATAAAAAAGAAGTAATCTTTCTATCCCTATTTCCTCGTCAGCAACCGCCAAGACTTGCACTCGCGACCTGTCGACCAGTGTCACCGTCTAGTGAAATCAGGGCGACCGGATTTGAACAGCAAGGCTGGGAACAAGTTGTGCCCCAGAGCAAGAGTCAGAATTTGAGTAACGACACGCCGAGGAGTACAGCTTGGGGGAAAATAGCTCGAGATTTCGAGGATCGTCAGTGGCAGCACGCAAACTCACCTCCCGAGGTCATACACAATACACACACACACACAAACACAATGTTCTCCTCAACATTACTAGCGCTCGTCAGCGCAGCAACACTATCATCAGCACACACCGTCCTCACATATCCCGGATGGAGGGGTGACAACCTCATCACCAACGACACATTCCCATTCGGCATGCAATGGATGTACCCATGTAAGTCGCCACATCCATGATCCGAGCTGCTACTCTCGCCTCTGTGACACCGGCTCAACCCCGGCTTCCACGGCCAACGCAAGCCTCGAACAAATCAGCTGACAAAGACATCCTTCTCCCCCACAGGCGGTGGCTACCCAACAACAACAAACCGCACATACTGGCCCACGACAGGCGGCGCGATCGCCTTCCAGCCGGGCTGGTTCCAGGGCCACGCAACGGCCTTCCTCTACATCAACATGGGCTTCGGCACCGACGGGCCCGACAATGGGCCCTGGAACATGAGCTTCCCCATGGTGCCGCCCTTCCAGATCCTGGGGCCCAGCAAGAACCCCTACCCGGGCACCGTCTGCCTCCCGCAGGTCCCCCTGCCCGCGAACACGACCGTCCAGCCGGGGGATAACGCTACCATCCAGGTTGTCGAGCTTGCTGTGCACGGTGCTTCGCTCTTTTCTGTGAGTTGCTTTCCTTCCTTACCTGCGCCTGTCCACCCGTGAACGGGGTATTCGCAAAGGGTGTATGTGGCTAACACCGAGGGAAAAACAGTGCGTCGACATAACCTTTGTCGAGCCAAACGACGAGCGACTAGAGATCGTCAACGAGACGAACTGCTTCAACAGCAACGACATTGGCTTCGCGGACGTCTACACCATCGTCACGCGCGAGGTCAACGCCGACCCGGACATCGAGGCCCGCACCTCGGACGCATCTGAGACGCTGTTCTGGTACTTTGGCCGACACGCCGGGCAAAGTGCGTCTGTGTGGAAGAACTTTGTCGGGCTTGCGCCTGTTGCGTTGGGGCTTGCTTGGGCTCTTTTCTAAGGGCTCTTGTTGAAGTCTTCTTTTTTGAATAAAGTTTTTTGGGGCTAGGAATGGAGTGGCTCGTTTGAAGAGTGGCGTTCTAGAGGCGTTTGGGTTGGGAATGGATTATGATATCTCGCTGGGGGCTAACCTACCTACCTACGACTGTTTGGAAAAGGACCCTGGGTTTATACTTTTAATGCAATGCAATAAAATGCGACACACGAAACTTAAGAGCACATCCGTGACGTTGTGACTCTTCGCGATGAGTATACTGAGAGCAGCCCGTGATCTCACGCTACAAGCGTTTTACTTGTTGAGACGTGCTCTGATGTGGCTGGGCCACTTGATGCAGCCTGGGCATCAGAACCATGAGCGGGCATGACTGTTACCGGTTAACAAACAATCATGAATGGAACGCGGATAGGGACAAGGGCAAGTCTGGGCGAGTCACGGGATTCGGGGGAGCGTCGTCCACGGGCATAACAGCTGACGGGTAACCACGTTAAGCCGCCAACAGACAACAGCAGAGGATGGTCTAAACTTCTGGATCATTACGATATCTAAAGGCCCCCATATACAAGAGGCCAGCCACGCCACAAATCTACGCTTGCGGCGCCCGCCCCCACGACGCGTTTTCACACCCCCCCCCAGTCACCCCCCAGCTAAAGCAGCCCAAGAACCTCCCTGGCCAGGCTCGTCACCCGCTCCTCACCACCACCGGCCTTGGCCACCTTCCTAACAGCCGCGTCCGCCCCGACGGTCCGCACGACCGAGGCGTGCCCGGCGCCGACCGAAGCAATTGTGCCGAGGGCCGCGAGGGCGCGGTAGCTGACCTCGGGGTCCGGCTGGTCCTGGAGGATCCTGGCGAGCACGTTGGCCAGCAGGCCGAGCACCTCGGGCGTGATGGGGTTGCCGCCTTGAACTTGGACTTTCTTCTTGGAGATGAGGGAGGTGAGGACCGCGTAGTTGAGCGCCGCCGTGGTGACTGCGATCAGGACGTTGCGGTTGCTAGGGAAGCCCACGGGGCCCTTGAAGGGGGTGTCTGATATCCCGACGAGGGATTCCATGTGGTCGACCACCTTCTCCGCGTGCGCATGGGCGACCTGGCGGCCCGGCTCGGTCATGAAGAGGTTCGTGATCACCCGGAAGGCCATCATGGCGCAGTTCTCGTTGATTTTGGAGCCACTGCTGGGTTGGAAGGCGGCGTGGAGGGCGATGTCGATGATGGACTCGCCGCCGGGGCCCGTGAAGCCGGCCGCCAGGGGCGAGGTCGCCATGCACCGGAGAAGATCTAGACCGGGGAGGCGCTCGTTGTCGGGCCACTGGCTGACGAGCTTGAGCACGAGGCCAAGGTCGTGTTCCGAGATGCTGAGAGGTTGAGAGGTCGGCGCGGCGGCTGTGCCGGGGACTGATCCGGGCACGCTTGGGATTGCCTTGCTGAGGTTCTCGGCCAGTCTGGTCAGAGTGGCTTCCTCCGTTGGGTTGAGAGCTGTGTCTTTTCTGCCGGACGAGATCATGGTGGCATTTATCGAGAGAATCTTCTTGACAGCTGGGTCGAACTTCGCAACGGCGATGGTCAGGTATTTGTCTTGAGGAAGAGTCTTCTTTGCGGGTGGTGCCTGTGACGCGGACTCGTCGCCGGGCTGGTATCTACCGGTGCCGAACTCGTCAACGGCCGGGCCAGAGCTCTGCCCAATTGTTGCGCCTTTGGTGTTCTCGACGATGAAATTCGAAACCTGGTCCAGGTAGGTTTGGGGGAGTTCGTTATCGCTTAGGAACTTCGAGGCTGCCTCGTACGGGTTTTGAGACAGGCTGTATGGGAGCTTCAACGCTGGGGCGCCATCCTCGATGGCCACGTCGAAGACATAATCGTAGGACTTGCCCATGTACTCGACCTTCTTTCCACTGCTCCCAACAGCATCCACAACTGTACCGACCTCGATCCATTGCTGTTGAGCTGGCGATCTAGTTAGCATGGTACCAGAAGTCCACGATATCGGAGTGGTACGTGTGCTTACCGGCAGACCACTGATGTGCAGTAACAGAGCCATTTGGCTGGTTGATCATCTGAATCTGGCCCTCCTTGGTTCCAGATTTCGATGTCAGAAACTCGGGACCCGGTAGCTTTTCCTTGTTGATACCGCCCATCTGCTGCGCAGGGATGGAAGAAGCCTTGACGGAATCCTCGAAGCTTGCGAGGGTTTCGGCGTCCGCCAGGCTGTCCGCGTTTCTTGTGAACACGCGTACGACACCGTCACTTGAGCCAGACACAATGTCACCGGTCTGCTGGCTCACAGCAACCGACCAGACCGATATTGCGGGCAGAGTGATTGTTTGCACGCACTCGAGACCCCGCCACACCCTGATGGTCCGGTCCTCGCCCGAGCTCACCAGCTCTCCGCTGGGCAGTGCCGCCACGCTGTAGACGAAGGACTCATGACCGTGCAACTCGCCGACGGACTGTCCATTGAGCTTCCACAGCCGTATCACGCCGTCATTGTGTGAGCTGGCAATATCAGCGCCAGTGGGATGGCCTTGAGGAACCTTGCACACGGCCCGTACGACGTTGGAGGTGTATATAGTAGAACGGGGCTCGACCTGGCCGCCGGCGCCGGTACGCAGGTCGTATATATGAATCTTCTCGTCGGCTGATCCCGTCACGACCGTGGTCTCGTCCAGGGCCAGGACCCCCCAGACGCTCGCGTCGTGCCCGGCCAGCCTCAGCTCGGGCTCCCACTTCCCGACCCGCCAGACAATGGCCTGTTTGTCCCAGCTCCCTGATACGATATAGGTGCCTTTGGGCGACACGTCAAGCGAGCAGATGTTGTGGGCATGGCCTATGAGCAGGCGTTCGGCATTGCCGGAGGGGTTGGAGGAGGGCTTCTTGACCTCAATGATGGTGTCTTTGCCTCCGGAGATGATGAGGCCGTCGGGGTACTCGGCGTTTGGGGGGAGGAAGGCGAGACTGCTGAGCCATTCGTGGCCCTGAGTGACGATGTTGGCATCGAAGGAGGGTGGGTTCTGGGAGGACCTGCGCCAGAGTCGTAGAGTGTGGTCGCGAGAGGCAGAGATGACAACGTCAGGGCTTGGGAAGAGAACACCGCGGACCTGAGGAGAGGGAAGTAGATGTCAGTATGCAGTCATGACTGGAAGTTCGAACGGAGGAGTCAGGCACTGACATCAGACTCGTGGCCAGGCAGCTGGGCAGACAGCTTGAACTCCATCGTGAGAGCTGTGGTTCACCTCCACCAGAATCGCAAAGTATCGTCTGCAATGGATGGGAAACGGCTAAAGTCAACGGCGTCGGACGGGAGCTCAGGTGGCAGACAGACACTACGTCGTTAAACCTGGGGCTGGGACAAGGGTAACAAGGGTAACACCGAGAGACTGAATCAGAGGTTGGTATGATGGGCCAGCTCTTCCTCCACGCACTCTCAGGGTAAGTAGTCTAGGCAGTCTGGATACGCAACGCAACGCAACGGTCTTGTTGGAAGAAACGGCTGGAAGGAGCTATTGGAGTGGTGGCACAGTCGGTACGTACCAATGGCCTGCTGAGGTCATCGCGGGGCAGCAGGAACGGGAGCACATGGGTCCAGATATCCCGGCAGGCTCCCCCACATGGGTACGTCCCTTGTTGGACAGCCACCCAGCTTAGGTAGCTGCTGGCAAGACAGAGTGGAAGTGGAGACATTGTCAAATTGGCAAAGATAATTGCGCCAGTTGTAATTCTGTCACAGTAGTCGGGAAGATACCTTCTAATAGGAGACACACACACATGTTCTGACAGATTGTGGTTGTCTCGTTCGTCTGCTGAAAGTCAATGGCTGACAAGTGGCTTGCCTTCAGATATCCCATTGAAGGAGGGAAGAGATTACTTGTATACTACAATCAAGTATCCATGAGTACCTTTGTTCTTTCTGTTGTATGTGGGTGCATTGATCATAGCTTGATGTTCATGGCTTGAGCTTCGGACAGAGGCAAAGGTGTAGATGCATCTGCACCAGTCCAGAGCTTCAACCCCTTGCCCCACCTTAGCATTGATAGTGGCCTCTCATTCGCTAGGGCGTCATCAAGCCAGCAAGGGTCCCTCTTTCTGTTTCCAACCCGCCAAGACTCCCCATCTGTCACTTCCACCTCCTGCAGACTTCGACAAACGATCTACAGGTGCAACCTTTGCAACAACAGACAACTCCCTCCCTGCCTTCCAGCTCACCAGCTCTGCCTCTCCAGCTCCTGGGTCGACTCTTACTCCTAGGGGAGAACATCCATCTGTCACCAACCCCTTTTGATGATCGACACGATACGCTTCATGACCAAAGAGTGCTGCACTGCATAATTCAGCCCTTCCTTTCTCTCTTTTTGTTTTTGTCCTGCTGTCTTGTTATGCGAACAGCAGCCTTCGTTTTGTTTCTTTGACGACAAATTCGATTCCAAAATAGCAAACTTGAGCTCGTCGCCAAGCTTGAAGCTCTTAATACTTGCCTCGCAGCTCATCGCATCGCAGCGAGCGCATCCTACCGTCGCGTCGCATCGCATCGAACCGCGCCCAAACCATCGCGCAGTCTTGAACGTCGCATCCGCAGTGATACCCACCTGTCCATTCGAACTCGGCCTCCCTCAAGATTCGCCGCTACAGTCAAGCAAGCCTCGTCCCTTTCGCGCCCTTCTCGCAAACACCATGGCTTCCAACGGCACCGCACGACAATATCTCCCCCTGACCTGCCACGGCCACTCCCGCCCTGTCCCACACATCAGCTTCTCCAGCCTCGAGAAAGATGGAGAGTACTTCATTATCTCTGCTTGTAAGGGTACGTCCACCATCACTCCCGCCCATACCCCGAGAGAAACCAACCTCGGGCGTCCCAGCTTCAAAACTGACCCAGCCCCCAGATGGCAACCCTATCCTCCGACATGGCCGCACTGGTGACTGGATCGGCACCTTCATAGGGCACAAGGGCGCCACCTGGCAAGCCAAGCAGAGTCCCGACAATAAGACCGCTGCCTCTGCCTCCGCCGACTTCTCCACCAAGGTCTGGAACGCTCACACCGGCGAGATGCTCCTAGTCCTCAAGCACGACCACGTCGTCCGCGCCGTCGCCTTCCCTCTTAACATTTCCGACATCCTCGCTACCGGCGGCCACGAGAAGATTCTGCGCATCTGGGATCTCAAGTCCGAGGACCACAATGACGAGAGGGTTACCGCTACAGTCGACGACGAGACCAAGCACACGACATACCACATCCCGCCCGACATGGCCCACCAGATTGGCGAAGTCCACCCTGATACCATCAAGTTCATCGTCTGGCCCCAGCAGACCACCATCATCACCGCCGCTGGCAAGACGTTGCGGTGGCACGATGTGTCCACGCGGAACCACTACAAGGAGGAGGTGTTTGACGCCGAGATCAAGGCCTGTGAGCTTGTGTCCCTGGCCCCCCAGTACACGTCGCCAAATGACGTCGGCGGCGGCCTGCCTGTCTTGAGCATCGCGGCGGGTAAGAAGGTAGTCTTCTACGGCGGCGCAGACTGCACCCAGAAGATCAAGGAGTTCACCCTCCCGCATGGGGTTGCAAGTGTTGGACTGGACCTCAAGAACCACAAGTTCATCGTGGGCGAAGAGCCTGGCACGTGGGCTCGCGTGTACGACTGGCAAGGGCAGGAGATCGACGTAATGAAGG
Organism: Diaporthe sp. PMI_573; assembly: GCA_021399435.1. Lineage (NCBI taxonomy): Eukaryota > Fungi > Ascomycota > Sordariomycetes > Diaporthales > Diaporthaceae > Diaporthe > Diaporthe sp. PMI_573. The sequence goes on along the minus strand of JAJTUP010000029.1, from coordinate 753,186 downwards.
GTCACCACGGCCCCATCTGGTGCATCCAGTTCTCTCCCGACGGCAAGCTGTACGCCACTGGGTCGGAGGACGGGACGATCCGCATGTGGAAGAACTGCGAAGAGGACTACGGTCTCTGGCGCGAACGAGGAACGGCTACCGCGGAGAAGGTGGAGTAGGATCACCGGCCTCTCCCGTGGAGCCCCCTGGCGGAGAATGAACCTCCGCCCGAGGTAGTAGCCGGCGCTCAACATTACCCATCGGCGCGACGGGATGACACGGGCGGAGTCCCAGTCACGCCGTTGGGCGAATTATCCGTCAACGTCGCCAAAGTCCCGGCGGCGGCCTATCGGGGGCCCCAGCAACCATCCGAACCCAAGAGGGACAGCGAACCGTCTGCGTACTGGAAAACAGTCTTGTCTCCGGTGGCGGAGGAGTCGCCCAGCCCACGAAAGAAGAAGCGCGGGGAGGAGGACCTCCTTGTCGGCTACTCGCCTCGCAACCCCACAACCCGGCCCGTGAGCCCTGGCAGCCTCAAGATGCAGAATTTCCTGCGGAGACTGGAGCGGCAGGGTCTCTCTCACGACTAGCTGGCTGGCGGGGCAATTGCATCTCTATGTACCATCATCGCGTTTTTGGCCGCGAGCACGCCGGAGGAAGTGCAAGAGGCCCTGCCGGTCGCCACAGCTTCAGGACACATCTTAGACCTGTAATCACGTCTTGCCTCCCATGACTTCTCATCTCCGCTGGTGAGTGAGGCTACTTGTATGGACCTTAATCAGGTACTCGAAATAGAAAACAAGAAACATTTTTCCTCACAAGTGTCGGTGTCGTATTGTTGTTGTGCTCATGTCTCTCTGCTCTGATGCCCTCAGCGCTGGACTCGACTGGCTTGCTTCTTGTAGTTAGCGGATTTTGTTTGCCCTTTTCAACTGCTCGCTGTGGTGGTTTCTGATGCTGTCCTGCCCTGGCCCTGAGGCTGCTGGCTTCTGCCTGATCTTTATCGAACGGTGATGCGGAAACGCTGGGAACTTTTCTCCTTCCATCAGAAGCGATTCGGCTGGTTCCAGCTATCCCTCCTACCAGTCATCTCTGTCATTTCGACGACATCTCTTTCGACTTAGCAATTCACTAGCGGCATTTAATCTGGACTGCCTCTGATGGGACAACCGTGCCTCTTCACAATCGTCTCACACTTTCAGATCTATTCTCAACAGCTCTTTCCATCAGGTGTTCCCTCTCATAGGACTGACTCACTGTGGGATAACCCGACCGTTCCCTTCCTCTCAACCGTCTTCCGAACTACTTCCCTTCTTCCCACAAGTCACCCTCTCTTCTTACTGGGAAAACCTCACCCACCTTCGACGAAACCAAAACAGCTGACTTCCCCCATCGTCTCATGGTCTTGCGTCTTCCAGCTATCTCAACCAGCCTGCTTCCTCCTCTCTCCTCCCAATCTTCCAGACCAAACAGCTCTAGGGTCTCAATTGTCACTTGATCTTCTCTCCTCACTGTTGCTTCCCTCCATTTCGTTTTCGACTGGTCTTCTTGGAACCTTCTGTCCGCTGAGCAGGTTTCACCATCCATCTGCGTGTGACCCAACCAGCTCCTTCCCCAGACACCACAGGTGAGCCTTCCTCCTCGTACTCGCTACTTCCTCTTGTCCTTAACTTGTGACATCAGCGGCTGGCACCCTCTGCTTCAAATTGGCACCGATTTATCCACCTCCCTTCTGTTTTTCCCTTCCTCCAACGTTCCATCATCCTACCACTCAGTCTCCCATTCGACCGTCCTTCCAACCTCTCACTTACTTGTCCCATGATCCTTTGGTCACCGCATTGCACTGGCCAGACACTGTTCCAAATAAGAAAACGATTGATCTGAAGCTGCTCGTTCTGTTTTATGCCCTCGACTTGAAAAATTGCCCTGTCATCCACATTCTGTCTTGCTTCGATCCAATTCCTACACATCACCACCCCCAGTTGGCACAATGCCAACCGGAATCAAGACTCCCGGAGAGTACTCGACTAACCCCAGCACTGTCAAAGGACGCCGCCGCAAGATGAATCTCTCCGCCGCCCAGAAGGTCGAGGAGGCCGCGAAGCTGGCGGACTACAAGGCGATGCTCCACTCCCGCAAGATTGTCAAGCAGGACCCCGTCTTTGCCCGTGCCTCCGAATCTGAGAAGGCGACCATGCTTGAGGCGGCTATGAGGCAGACGATGGAGAAACGGTAAGTCTATTGTCTATTCTCCCAACCCTCGCAATTCCACTTGCGCAACCGACTGATCGGCTTTGGTTAGACGCTCCAAGGGCCAGGACACCATGTCCAAGATGGCTGCTTTCAGGGCAGGAAGACACCGCGTGCATGGTGGTCATGCCGGTCCTACGACTCGTGTTCCTATCAGTGGGTTTCTCCGGAACAACGGATACGTGCCTGACCCGCTTGGGGCTCCCCGCCCCGCTGCGGGTGGCAGCAACACGCACATGTCACACGGCGCTGCGAGCGTCAATGACATGGAGGGAATGAGCAGCCCCTTCGCTGGTGCCAATGGCATGTCGGCCTCCGCCGGAGAACAGAGCTTCACTCCGAACGGTCGCCCCGCTCCAGTTCCTGCCCGCCCTGCCTGGCGCAATGCGAACCTCCACGAGAGCCAGAGCCCATACTCTGCCCGTCCTCGTGGCGTCAAGGAGTCCCCCAACCCATTCATGAGCCCGGAGCCAATGCTATCCTCCATTGAGCGAGACGTCCCCATGACCGACGCCGGTGACTCGCTGGCCCGGCTTCAGATCGAGATGGGCCACCTGCGCACCATCTGCCAGAACGTCGCCGCGAACAACAAGAACTTCCGGGACATCGAGCTGGGCAACATCGAGGCCGAGATGGGCATGGAGAAGAGCCGGGTGGGAGAGCTGGAGGTCAAGGTCAGGCAGCTGGAGGGTGTGGTGCATGCCCTCCAGAACACATCACTGGGCACCATCGTCGACAGGGTAAACGAGCTGGAGAGCGCCGTGGAGCAGCTCAACGCCAAGATAGGGAGTGGCTGCGACGCCGAGGTCGCGAAGATGAGGGAGGTCATGGGCGGCTTGAAGGACTCGCTGGACAAGGTGGGCGGGTTTGTCTAGTCTGGGCTGGTCTTCAACCCTGCGCTTATCCACCCGCCCGCCTTTGTTGATTTGTTTTCTTACTTTCCATTATTTTGGAACTGCGATGATCCCCATGCGATGACTTATCGATATTTCCGCGATGATATTTCAACTTCGACTCGGAGACACATACATACATCAGTCTACGTTTCGCGATGGGTTCTGGTACCTGTGGAATTATTTGACATTCAGCTGGGTGCTGACGACATCTTGGTTCTTGGTCTCTGGTCCACTTGCGCAGGGAGAGTCGCACTCAAGTTCAACTCTAGGGGAATCATTTTCAGGATTTTGAGACGCGGTGCCTTGGGACGTTCGTGGGGATGGGGGATTGGGCGGTCCCTCTCCGGTAGCTTATGATGGGGCCGTGGGAGGGAAGATTGAGTTGGGTTGATGGGATGGGACTCGTTGATTTAGACTTTAACTGAGAATCGGACTCGTTGATTTAGATTACTGAGAATCGGACTCATTGTTATTTTGGCTTATACAGTCTATCAACTTGCTGGTGCTGTGAGGGTTGGGGGCTGAGTGAGTCTTGGAAAGGTGGGTTTTGTGGTGATCCAATTAGTTCTGCTTGCCATCCTTGAGGAGTCTGTGATCCTTGATGAGGCATCCATGGAAACTGGCCAGCCAACAATCTAGGAAATTACAACCGTTTTCTAATGTGGGCTTCGATACCAGTACTACATATAACCGTGAGCTATTATAGAAAAATCGCTTCGCCGACATTAGTGATGTCCGAGGGCAGCCTTGTCAGATCTGCCTTCTCTCTTAAGAAGTTCCAGTTGTCATTTAAGAATTCCAGTGTCCCAAGGCTGTGAGATCTTGAATATATTATGTCACATAGCATAAGTTGAACTTTTGGATATGACTAATTAACGTACATGGCATTTAAAATGTCAAAGTTTGAGATTCAGCGGCCCCAGTGAAGATACAATGGTCAGAAAATGAGCAAACTAAAACTAGCAAGCATGGAATTAGAAACACGAAACAGTGAAAACAGCTTCTATGTTAGATGAATTCGTGTTCAGTAACATCCTTCCGGGGGTAAATTGCCCTCACAGCTAACATCTAAAATTTTCCAAGCAACCAGTTTTAGCCAGCACAGAGTATGGCGTACAAATATGGCTCCATGAGTGGCTGCTGAGAATTCGAGGAGGACCCGGGGGGGGGGGGTCTTGAGCAGGTGGTTTGCAGCAGCAGCACATGAGATGCTTTTTTTTTTCATTGCGGATGAATCAAGTATAAATATATAGCATGTGGATAGACATTTGAAGCCTCCTAGTGTCTTCTCTCCTGAAATTCTAGATTGGTGACCACTAATTACTTGCGGTACCTGACCTTGCGATTGATTGATTTCCCTAATGCAGCTTTCCTGATTCTTCACCGGGCCGGTTGGGAACAAGAGACGACAGCCATTGACGGTAGGATGACCCCACCGGTACGCTCTTAATAAATGATTAATGTTTGGGATAAGGTAGAACTTTAGAGCTCATACCTAATCATTACTTCGGCTTGGGTAACCACCCTTTCCTTAATAAGTAGTTTCGCTTTTAATCTGTATACATATGCTTCTTCAGCAACATATAGGCGGTTCCTTTATATAGTAGTAAATGCTTAAACACCTAGTGTTTAAAAAAAAAAACAATACTAATAATAGTAGATTTAAAATATAATTATCTATAGTATATAGTCTAAAAAATATTAATAGCCTTATAATAGCTATATATACCTAGGTATTATGTGCTGCACATTAATGAGGAACCAAAAGAACGTTGCTATTTAATACAAGTGATACTATTTACAAGATATATCTAAATTGTAGATTCTAAAGCAATTTCGTTAGTAACGCTTTGAACTTTGAATATCTTAGACACGTGGAAAGTTCTTTAGGGAATAGGAATAGATTGTAACAAACCTTCTTGTCAGTCGAGTCATCGTTGAACGCATCATCAAACCCTTCCATCACACCCATCTCGTCGCGTTTCTTGTTCTCCATTATACATACGAAGCGGTAGAGGAGACCAAGGAGACTGGCCACGATCGACGTGATGACTACGATAATGAAACCGAGAGTGTACCCAGGTGAATCTTGGGACCTGAACACCTGCGGACCTATGATATTGCCTGTAAAGGAGAAGGTCAGTAGATTTTATAGAACTTGCACGGAAGCTTTAGAATGTGGAGTCATTATAAGACACACAACATACCGACACAATATCCAATAAAAATCCCAGACGAGGCCAGTGAGCGCTTGGTGTAGCCGGAAGTGTTTGCAAGGTGGAGGCCCAGCAAGACAGCATACCCACCGCCGACGCTGGGTAGAATGTAGAGCCCGAGAAGCAAGCCGCCCACGGCGGAGCTGGGGAGCAGCCACAGAAGCAATGCGGCAAGCACTGCTATCACCTGGGCACCGACGAAGATGTATGATCTGACGTTCTTGTATCGCATCGCACACCAGGAACATAACACCACGATGAATCCACCATAGGCGCCCACAGGAATTGTCAACAACAGGGCGTTAACGCCCGAGAAACCTAGATTCTGGGAAACGATAATAGTGCTGAATGTCGAGAGCGGGGCATTGGCGATCATACACAGTCTGTGAGTTTCTAGTGTCAGTATGTTCTTTTTTGGAATAAGTTTCCAGAGCTGAAATCAAGGTCTGATTCCAGATTCAAAAAATCAAACACATGGACGACAGGAACAGGGGGGGGGGTGATGAAAGCGCTTCGTACAAAGCCATGAAAAAAGCAAGCCAGAACTTGACGTCCAAGAGGAGCTCCTTAACCTGCTCCATCTTGAAGTGCGTGTTCCTGACGCCAGAGTTGTTGCTTCGCAGCCGTGCAACAAGTATGTACTTTTCCCGCTGGTCAAACCCCTTGGCACGAATCGGATCAGGCGGGAGAAAGATGAGTAGCAGGATCCCCCACACGATAGTGACCGCGCCTGCGTAATAGTACATGTACACCCAGCTCGACACGCCGCCCCCGACCAGGCCAAAACCATAATTTATCAGAGGCGAGAAGATACCCGCGAACCCCGTGCACGAGTACCATATCCCCATTCGCAGGGCCTGTTCGCCCTTGGTGTAAAAGCTCCCAACGATGAGCATGAACATCGGGCTGACGCCAGCCTCCAGGAAGCCGAGGAAGAAGCGCTCGACGAGGAGGCCTTGCCACGTCGTGCAGACGGCTGTCAGGATCAGGCATATGCCCCATATGGTCACCAGGGCCGAGGCGACTTTTTCGATGGGGAACCGCTGCGCCAGGACCATGGCGGGATAGGAGCCGACGAGGAAGCCGAAGTAGAATATGGAGCTGGACCAGGAGAAGCGCGAGCCTCCTCCTAGATCCAAGTCTGCCATGAGTCCGAAAAGTGCCTGTGTTATGGTGTTAGTGTTGTGGTGCCAGTGTCTGTCGTAGCCTGATGACGGCTTCTCGACCGCTTGGGGACTTACGGCTTGTCCCAGCATGGCTTTGTCATAGTACTGGAGACCGTAAGTGAAGCATAGAATGGGCATGAGTTTGTAGTCAATTTTCCGTCGCAGCCTGTTCTCCTCTTCTTTTGTCCATTCTCTGTCGCCATCATAAGTGTCGAGAACCTCTGCTCCCTTGTCACGTTGGATATCGACATCAGCCTCTGCTTCCTGCACGGTAGTCTCATGTTTCTTCTGCACGGACTCCGCTTCGTTAGCAGCCATGGGGGAGAGCGTTGTGAGCTGCGGCTTGAATGGAAATGGTCGAGTGAAGGCCTATGGGTGGAAGTGAATTTTAAGTGGTGGTTTCGTTTTTAATCCGTGTACATATGCTTCTTAAGCAGTATGTAGGCGGTCCGTTCATACAGTGGTAAACGCTTAAAATGAATTTTAAATAAGTTCACGCATGCCGGGTTGGAGAAGTGACACCACGTCGGCATCGACTTACAGTCCGTTCCATCACACGCCGGAGACTCCTCGCACCTATTTCGGCCCCTCCCGCTGATCATAGAGATCATGAACAGGACCAGGGAGCACGCTGGGTGGAGTTCCAAGAACTACTCTCATTTGCATTACACACCGCTAAAAACGCACCAGGGGAAAATATTAGCGTATAATCAAGTTTATTGTTATGGGCTGCCCTTAAGCTGGTTGCTTGAAGGGTGCCTAAAAGGAGTTATGAATTGCAATACCTCTAAAAGGTAAGGGCCCCTAAGGGGGCTAACTGTTAGCTGTGTTATATGTCTGTGTCGCCGGAGAACCCCCGGTCCGGGCCCTGGGCGGGTCCTGCCCCGGCCTCAGGCGGGTCCTGCCCGGGCCTCGTCTTCCTAATGGCTTGGGCACTAGCCCAAGCCCCTCACATTTATAATAATTTCAGAGTAGTGACTGTATACGTATACACTTTTTTTATTTTTTATTTTAGCTTTATTACATAATTAATTATAGCTTAGCTTGTGTTGTATATAATATAGACAATGACTGGCTGTTGATCACAGAGTGGAGGAAGCAAGACCGAGCTGTGAAGTTCCACTCCGGGCCACAATGCTCATGGTTATAAATTCCAAGGTCTGCCCTTTGGCACACGGAACGAATACACAACGTACGTTATGTTTTCTAGTGGCTGTCTCTTCTGATTACGTTCACACATTGAACTAGTTCTGCCTTTACTTTCAAGATGTCTCAATCTACGAAAATGTCGACGTCCAACATGACCCTTGTCGACTACATACGCAACAACCGGTCGAGTCGCTACACACCATGCGTTTTGATAACCAGTCCAGAAGCTGTCACGGAGCGGTTATTCCTCGGCGATCTTGAGAATGCCTCAAACAGGGCCGCCATGTTCCTGGAACAGCAGCTCCCCAAGGACAGCACAACATTCTTTTACATGGGGCCGAGTGATATGCGATACTTCATCTGGGTCTTGGCAGCGATGAAGACCGAAAGATGCGCAAGTGTAACTTCCATCCCAAAGTTGACCCAAGCTGACAAGCCTCGATAGGTCATGTTTCCGTCTCCCGGAAACACCGTGCCCGCAAATCAACGCCTTTTCAAAACCGTCGGCGCCAAGACCCTGCTCTACGCGCCGGAAGCGAAGCAAACACTGGCTTCGCTCCTAGACGCGTCTCGAAGCGAGGTCAAACCGGTAAAGACACCATCGTACTCCGAGCTCATGAGTAGAGAGCCGGCGACTACTGTAAACGCCTTGTCCAAGTCCTTCGAAGATATCAAAGACGTGCCTGTCCTGGGACTACATACTTCTGGCACAAGCGGCCACCCGAAGCCAATTTACTGGACACATGGGGCTATTGCGGCGATGGCTTCGCATTCCGACTCGTATGGTGTGTATCCTGAGAGTTTCAAAGCTGAGGGTTCAACTAGTCTGTTGCAGGATGTGTTCGCGCCCGGAGAGGTTGTGATGATGCCCTTCCCTCTGTATCATGTATGTTGCTCGCATGGTCCCCTCCTTTCACCTCCGAACTCTCGATGTCGTACACGGCACAGCTCACAATTAAATACCAGATGGGCGGAATAAGCCCCGTTTTCTTCAGCATATTGTACGGCAGTACCCATGTCATGCCCGTAACCGGCACAAAGATGACACCCGAAAATATCACCGGAATGTTGGAATCGTCAAAGTCAACCACCGCATGGCTTGCTCCATCTCTGCTTGAGGACATGCTGGACTATCCTCCTGGTCTTGATACACTGGGCACGATGAAACATGTGGTATTTGGTGGCGGGCCTAGTAAGTGTCACTGACTTCAAGATTGCGAGAATGCCAACGAGTCGGCATCGTGGCTGACACTAGTCTGTTCGACTCACAGTGAATCCAACGAAAGGGAACAGAATTTCTAAGCTCGTCCGCCACCTTTGTGGCTTCATAGGCTCCACTGAAGGCGGTGCATGCCATCTCGTCTCTCCCCCAGACAGCTCTCACTGGAACGAGTTCAACTTCATAGATGTCGGCCACAAGATGGAGGAGGTCGAGCCCGGGATGTTCGAGCTGGTCTACCCAAAAACCGAACTGACATTACGGTGTCAGTTGCACTTCCACTCATACCCCGAGCTGAGCGAATACCGCACAAAAGATTTATTCGCCCCCGTTCCAGGGAAAGACGGGTGGTGGACATACCGCGGCCGGACTGACAACTGGGTCATCATGGCCAATGCCCTGAAGATGGACCCAACCGATATCGAGAGCGTCGTCGGCAGCCACCCGGACGTCCGAGGTGTCCTGGTGTCCGGGGACAGGCGGTACAGACTTTGCCTGCTTGTTGAGATGAAAGGCGACGCCATTCCAGCAACCGACGCCGAGCGCGAGGATGCCCTGACCAAACTGTGGCCTTCCATCGAAAAGGCCAACAAGACTTCACCCAAATTCGGTCGCATACCACGTGAGCTCGTTTTCTTCGCCACACGGGAGAAGCCCTTTTTGAGAGCTAGCAAAGGAACCATCCAGCGCCGACTCACGATCGAGGACCACGCCGATGAAATCAACGAGCTGTATGCCAAAGCTGAACACGGCCTTCTCAACTCAACCCTGCCGTCTCTTGAAAAGTTAGATCGAGAATCTCTTGCGGATCTCCTTCAGTATTTATATGCCGACGTTTTGGACCTGGACAAGGGGATTGGAATGGACGATGATTTGCTTGCGGCGGGAATCGACTCCTTTGGGGTCATGGCCGTTGCGTCACGGTTGAAGGCTACGTTACGGCAACACGGGGTTTTGGAGGATAGTCTGAGCGTTGCTAGCGTCAAAGCCCTCTATGCTGCATCTACAATTCGGTCGCTGGCAGATTCACTAGCAGGTGCGCTGTCTCCTTCCGGCCAAGATATCGTTAGCGACGGTGGCCCTAGACACGATGGGAGCGACGTCTTGGCTTTCATCCAAAAGTACAAGGCAGCAGTGCAGCAGCTCGTCGAGGACAGTCCAGCCACCGGGAAGGTGGACGCAAAGAAGCGAGGAGACTCTACATATGGTCAAGGTCAGACTGTGCTGCTTACAGGCTCAACAGGATCTCTGGGTAGCTATCTCCTCCACGCCTTGCTTGCTCGACCAGATATCAAGCAGGTGATCTGCCTAAACCGCGGAATCGGCTCGCGGGTAAGACAAGCCAAATCACTCGAGACCAGGAGACTTCCGCCTCTACTACAAGACCCAAAGAACAAAGACCGGCTGGTGTTTCTACAAGCTGACCTCAGCAACGACACGCTCGGACTCAGCCCCGATGAATATGCCTTCGTCACCCGCGAGACAACCGTGATCGTCCACAACGCATATCCGGTCAACTTTCTCCTGAACCTCGTGCAGTTCGAGCCGCACCTCCGCGGCCTGCTGAACCTCATAGCGCTGGCCCTCAACGCCAGCGCTTCTCTGCTGTTTGTCTCCAGCATATCCACCGCCATGTCCGCGACAGGCAGGAGGCAGCGCGTCCCCGAGGCTGTCCTCGACACCGCCACACAATTGGATGACTTGCTCCCACAGGGATACGCGCAGTCCAAGTACGTATGCGAACATATGCTTGAGGCGTTCGCGGACAGCCTGGTTGCTCGGCCGGCACCACCGGAGGCTGCGCAGTCGGTGGGTGTGCTGCGGGTCGGGCAGATCTGTGGGCCGCGGTATGGGTGGGGGCCGTGGAACAAGTGGGAGTGGTTTCCGTCGTTGGTTATAAGCTCGCGTTTTCTCGGCGTTGCACCGGATGATATTGGGCAGGATATCAACTGGATCCCCGTGGACGAGCTGGCTTGCATCGTGACGGAACTGATTTCCTACGTTCACCATGCATCCGTTCATGGACATGCCCAAAAGGAACAGTCAAATCCTTTGCACGTCTTCAATGTGGTCAACCCGAATGTGTCTTCATGGAAAGACGTCCTCCCAGCCCTCCAGACGGAGGTACCAGAGACTATCCCTTTCTGTCAGTGGGTCATGCGTCTCGAGGAGAGTGTTGAAAAGAGCACATACGTGCTGGATCAGAACCCTGGGGCAAAACTGGTTGCCTTCTACCAAGGGGCCTTTGTGGGTGATGGAAGGGCCGAGCCACTCTACGAGGTGGAGCGCCTTGTCAAGGCAAGCTCCACTGCGGCGGGACTGGCGCCGGTGACACAGGCTGATTTGAAGCGATGGATAGAGGTGTGGTTATAATATAGAGCTACTATTGCTGTTATGGATGGATCTACATCGTATAATTATACTGTAGGAGAAAGATCCAAAGTCTTTACCAAGTGCGCCTGGCACCTTTGAAAGAACCCAAGGCACTGACTCCAATCAGTCTCTTAGACAGATCTGAAGAATTAGAGAATTGGAAGCCGTTCGCGCCTTCCACCGATGACACAAGCTACCCTGGCTCGCCCGTATACAGCTTATCGACCTTCAATACCTGTGCCGACTCTCGGTTGTCATAAGTGATATCTCGGGCTACATTTATACAGAGAGCACGTTTGACAAGAGAGCTGCTGAGCTTTCCAATATGCTCGAGACACTGAGCTCAGAACTAGCCTCTTGGAAAGACGCGCTGCCTACCCATCTCGTGCTCCACGACATCAGATATCGAACGGAAACAACACTCTATCCGATCCCACGGGACGTCTTCACTACCGGTACCGCCGATAGGCGCCTAACACATTCTCACACCTCAACGTGATAAACGACACAAAACATGCTGATGGGAAAGGGGACATAGAAAGCAACATTGGTAAATGGCACATATTAGAATAGCCAGACGTTGCCAACATGGCAGCCAGGGCGGACGCACAAGGTACCCAACTACCATTTTAGGCGCAATCAAGCGCCCCTTTTGTCTTAATTCTCCCAGGTTACTTACTGGTAGCCTATTCGCCGCCAAATGCTAACGGCACACCCGCATATTTATACATCACATACTCGCAGTGCTGAGTCAGGTCTGCCTATACGGTCAAGCAAAGACGGCCCCCTTGAATCTTTAATTAATAGTTATTTGTCCGCTCCCTAGCAGGAAGTTTCACTATACATTCATACTTATAAGATTACTGCACGCCATATTTAGACTTTACAATGCAAAAGGGCCTAATCGACGGTACAAGTCAGCAAACTACGCAGCTGTAATGCTGAAGCTCGAATCACAGGGCATAAGTTGCACACCATTTCTTTCAGGATCGTCACACCGTAGCTCCTAAATAGAAGATGGTAGGTCGACAATTTTTACTGACCTAAGTAGTCCGTTCAGCCTAAAGAGGATCTCCTTCTAGGTCGTCTATAGGACTATGCCCAGTAAATAGCCCGGACAACACACCGCTGATCTCAGAGCTAATAGACCCAAAGCTGCACCCGCTCCACACCAAGGGACGGACTCATTTCTCGTCTTTTAGATCAAGTAAAGACTCTTCGTCACATAGTGATCACAATCAGAAATCCAACCAAAGCCCCCAGTAACGTTATAGACCTAAGACTAGCCATCATCCATCATTAATCCGAATCCTCATTACCTGGTCACACCAATCCCAAAATTCCGAGCATGACCAGTAACGGGGACAATTAGTGCGAGTGGTGACTAATAAATGGGAATGTACAAAGGCTAGAACAGAGAATGGTCCAATCATTGACACACCGCCTCCTGACCAGTTATCACTCCTCCTGGTAGGACTGATCACGCCCCTCCCGCTGCAGCTATAGATACTGGTCAGTATTCCCCCCAGAGGCGCACCATTACCAGTACCAGATTCGTGACTGGTTTCAACGACTTTTTTTTGCAGCCAGGTAACCAGTCACTCATCCCCTACCCAATACTAGTCACCGCGCAGCACAGCTACCCGTCCAGATACCACATACCAGTATCACAATACATTAGTTCTAGATATTATAGCTACTTTAAACGTGAATTTAATAGCAGGAAGTAAGTATACGTATTGTTCTCCGATCTAAATACCTTAAAAGATTATATTAACCTGAAGTATAACTTTAATATGGACTATTTGTATTCTTTGAGTTCCTCTACTAAGCTGGAACGGCAATGAGTATCCTATAAGGATAAGGAACAATGTGTCTTATCGATGATAACAGTAAGATTCGCTATGTAAGGCTTTAAATAGTGACTTTCTAATCTTCTGTAAACTAGTGCTCTGTTAGATGCCACTACTTTGTACTATAAGTCTTAGTGTTGAGCCGTGCCTATTCGTGCCGGCGCTGTTGACAAGCTCCAACTCAGCTGTCAGCTGAAGCATTCTCTCAACCCGTCAAGGTCGAAGCTATCGCGAGACACAAGCTCTAGTCAGACGCCGTCAAGCACCGTCAAAGTGCCTTCGCCATGTGACTCAGGCCTTCCACACACAAACATAACTTGCCCGAAATGGACTATAAAAGCCGCCCTGTCCCAGACATACTCGCACGACATACGCACAGGATCTGGATCAGTTCACAGACTTGTCCCTCAAGATCATTTAAAAACAATCATTCGGCCTGTCACAATTGCAAAACCAACACCACCATAATACAAGTCGACTAAGTATACGTGTCTAAGACCTAGGTAAGTTAACCACGCTCTACTATATAGATACATATTCTAATAGCCTTGCCAGAAACAGCTATAAAAATAGACTTTAACTATAACGAGCAAGTCTACCGCAAGGTAAGGGCAGCTTTTACATTAGAGTACCCTAACGAGAACCAATTAATAATATCGATAAGAATAGGTATATTTATTACTGCACTGAGAACCCACGAGATCTATTCTAAATGGATTAAAGCGCTTCTGGCTATTAAATCAAGGATTAATAATAAAAAGCTAATCAAGAAAAAGGAGTGGAATAATATAAGTAGATGGCTTGACAAGGTCTATCAAGACAACTAGTACAATGGCTTCTAAACACACGTGGTAGCAGAGTACATATAGTTAAATAAAATCAGTTTGAAAACATAATGATAGGTCTTTTAACCTTATACCAAGGAGGGTTAACTTTAATATAGTAATATAAAAAGTATTAGTTAGTTAGTAACTATTTATAGCAGTAATATTAGAGTTCTAGTTAACGTAGTTAATCTATTATTATATTTTAAGGCTTAAATAATCTAAGACTTATATTATTACTATAAGGGTAGAAAATTAAAGTTAAAGTAATTAAAGAGTATTTTTAATATACAATTAATTAATAATAATAAATATTTAGTAAATTTAATAAATTATTAAAAGTAAGTAAATAGTTAAAGTTTATAGGTAGAAGGAGGTTTTATAAAGTTTATAATTAAGGCTATAAAACTATTATCATAAGTAGTAAATTAAAGTTAAATATCGTGCTCTGATTAGCTGTAGCTAGAGTTGTAACAAATTAATTATATAGTGGCGTCCCCGTAGTGAAGGCGCTCGGCTAAGAAGTCTTCCTCCTTAGGCATCGACACGGATTTGCCCATAGGGTCTATTTGGTCCTATCACTCTGCCCGCGACCACCCTCTCTGACAGTAGGCTATGTGGCAACTCATGATGGGCACACATGACCCAATTGATACCTGGCGTCCATCTATAGACTGGTTTGCATCCTTGCCTGACAGACATTATCTCTTGCATTAACAGTGTATTGATCTATCTATGTAGTATTTGTATCTTTTGAGTTCTTCTACTAAGCCGGGAGGACAACGAGTGTCCTTTAAGGACAGAAGGCAGTGTATACTAATAGATAATTACAGCGAGATTCGATATGCAATGCTTTAGACGGTAACTTATTGATCCATCTATACACAAACAACCTCTGCTAACGTTGCAGCATCTATGCCTTTGGGCTGGTGACGCCTTAATTTCAACCGGCTGTAGACTTCCCTACCAAAGAAACCTGGCTTCTGGTTCTGATTCTCGGTCCTCGGCCAGGACGCATCTGTTCGCGCCGGACGGCCCGCCTTGTCTTTCCCATCAGAAGCTGTCCAGCGGAAACGGCGGATGAACATGTGAAGAGTGGTGGCTAGCCCCACCGCAACTATACAAATCATAATCCCGCCGAAGGCAATCCCAACGATTGCCCCTGTGCTAAAATAATGCGCGTGATGTGACGATCTCGATAGCTGTACACTAGACAGCACTAGCTGCGCCGTGGTCATGCTCAAAGAGAGCGCTCCGAAAACCACCACAACCCAGAGGTTGTACCACTGTATGGTGTTGCGGCGGTCGTACCACAGCCGCAAGGGGCTGTGCGTCGTCGCCGACGACTCGTCGAGTGTATGTTTTAGGATCACCAGACGGTCGTGCCAGTAATAGAAGCTTCTGATCTCCCTCTTGTGCGGCTCGAGGGGCTCCACTCCGACTGCGTGGAGGGAGGTATCATATGCTGGTGTGGATGCGGAAGCATTTCCTCGGAGCCAGGAGGGGTTTCCCTTGACAAGCTGGGATGGGAAGAGGAGGGCAAGGGTGGTGAGGGTCTCTTCTACTAGGCTTTTGGGAAGGAGTGACTCGGGGCTTTGGCTAAGGTGTCAGCTAATTTTCGCGCATTATCCTGCCGCCTATTGAATATGCTGCCAGACGGAATGAGGAAAAGAGGGGACAAGGGAGTGTATGGGGGACAGAAGGACGAAACTTGCTGCGTACCTCTTTCTCTGGCATTCCAAGAATGTGACGTGGTGAAATACGTGCATAACGTTCCGTTCACTATCCAGTCGGAGATGGTCGGCGAGGTTGGCTGTCCACGAAATCCGTAGGCCAGCTATTTTGACCAAATTCTTCATCGTGAAGGCTGGACCCAGTCGAATTCCCATGTCGGAAAGATCCACCTCCCCTTGGAAATGGCCGTTGATGTTATCTCTTAGGCTTCCATGTGTCCATGGCATCAGATGTGTCCTCATTCCGCATCCAGCCTCATAGTTGTCTCCAATGTCCACCATGACAAGCAGACTGGCGACCCGATCTACGGAAATCCCAATTGATCGAACACTATCCAGTCCACAAGATATCCTATGTTGCAGGGTAGCAATAATCTCGTGCTTGTGCAAACCGCACCGAATCATCTGCAGAACGTCTAATAACACTGCTTTATTCAATCCTCCAGATTGATTTGTTCTCAGGAATGGGGCGATGTCCAGGTATATCATCGTGGATCGACAGTACTCCTCATAGGCGCTGTAGTTCAACTGCGCCGTGCTAGCCTTCTCCAGGTACATGCTGCCCAAACAGGCGCGGAATATGTCCGTCATTGTTACCAACCCCAGGTTGTACGGAACAAGGAATGGACTTGACCCAGTCTGCAGTGGCGGATTCCTGTTGTCTATTTGTTGCTGCGTAGTCGATCGTGCCTCTGCTTTGTCAGCGAAGACAGTACCGGAGTCAGAAGCAAAAGACTTGATGCTCTCGTTCATCAAGACATTTCTGGCCGGCTGACAATGGCTCTGGGGCAGAACAACATCTGAACAAGACAATGTGGCTTTGACTTCGGTTAGGATGTCGAAGATGGGAAGGACGTAAAGCCACGGCACAGATTTCCGGGATGCTAGTACGTGGCCACATAGGACATTGTCCATCAGGACCCAGGAACCCGAGTCTCCGGGTGCTTATGTAGAGCATCAGTTATCACAATGAACAGATATTCAACTCTTGAGGAGCTTCACATACCCAATCGCTGGTCTGGTATAACTTGCAAGACTGGGAATGTCTTTCCGTGCTGGTGAAATACCATCAAAGAATCCATGAGCCACCCCTTGACCATACCAGTTGATCCAGCGTTGATCCAAACATTGCTTCCAACTATGGCTGGTTTCTGGAGGAACTCTTTGATGGAGACATGGCCACCGGTAGGTATTTCGAGGGTGTTAATCAGAGGGCGCTGGAAGGTTTCGAGCTCCGGGTCCAGGCTGACCAGGCTCCAGTCGAGCTGCTTACGCCCCATTGTTGACCGACTGATGGTAGAAGCATGGAAATGACCGAAATCATCCCAAACCCATCCATCCTCTTCGCTCGGATCGAAATCCGATACAACACTCGACTCGTCATCATCGGCCACGTCTTCCAATACTGGTGCAAGGCGATCGGTGCTGGAATGACCCGTCATCTTGACGTCGTCTTCCTCCTCAAAGGTCATGAACGGTGACGAATCCGAATCTTCTTCATCATCAGCATCGCTTCTGCTATCCTGGAGGAGCATGACCTTCTCAATCACGTGTCCAACCGTGAGGCCGAACTCTCTGTTGTCGATCAGCAGTATGCCCCCTATCGTGAATGTCACAATTTTCACCATTCCGTCATGTTCCCAAGCCTCCGCTAGCGCTTTTACGCCGCAAAGACTGGTCCTCTTGCTGTACAATGAAGCATAGACCCGAATTGATTCTGTGTCGGGAGTGACTTCTACGCTGCCAGACGAGAGTTCTTCGAATGCATCCACAATCACAACCCACTGATAGTCATACTGTCTGATCCACTTTTGTCGCTTCAGGATAGTTTTGAGTTGTTTTCGGTAAACCTCGTGGCAGCATACCAGGAAAACAGTCGGCTTCAATTGTTTCGGACTCGGGCCGCCCATCATAAACTCGCACGAGATCGTCGATTCGAGGCCCTGGCGCGTCCGTAGAGTATTGTCGATTGTGTCCTGCAGCCTTGGCTGGATACTCTCCCATGCTGAGCGGTCCTTAAGGTCTAATGAAACTTTTGGGGCGGCAAATACTCCGCTTTCCAGCTCCAGTATGTTGGTTTCGGACGTGTCGCTGAAGCGGGAGGACATTGATGTTGGGGCCGACGATACCGTCATGGCCATGCTCAATGCACCACTGCTTTGGGACAAGCTTGCGGATGAGGTCGATGTTGTGGTTTGAGTAGAGCTCCGGAGAGAGCAGCGATCCAGATTCGAGGCATTGACGACTGGACTACTTTGGTCCGCGATACTACTCTCCACCCTTTCCTGAGAAGAATCTCCCGGGGGAGCAATATCTGGCGAAAGAGGACATCTTGATTCTGACGGTTCAGAGTCGTGCTTGAAATCGTGCGTTGGCACATTCAATTCACTGAGCTCTTGTAATCCCCGGCTTCGATGGTCCAGCTCGGAACCATGACTTGTCAGTAGCATCCGGTTTTGGCCACTACCAACCGATCCTTCGATTTGAGGATCACATTCGGCCTCCATCGAGAACTCCTAGTCGTGGGCAGATGATTAAGGATCGACGAGAAAACGGTGAAGCATATACATCACACACAGAGAGGAGATAGAAAGACCGAGTGTTCGAGCCTAAAGGGGGGCAGGTGCCTGTGGAGAGCAATACTGACACAAAGTGTGTGCCAATGTAGCAAAGAGCCCAACATTCCGCCTTGCAAGCTAGAGGCCCATGGTCAGCCCAAGGTGCACAAATCGGACGCCACACAGCCGGACTAGATCCTGACCTGGCCAATATAAATGATTTGGCCCCACAATTTTCTGCAGGCTTTATGTTGCGTATCACTCTTTTGTATTGCTGAGGCTGTCAATGATTGATTCGCCGAAGTCGGCAGATCCATGGATGGTTTTAGGCCTGACCGATGGAAGCCCAACACCTCTTGCCTTTGGTCAGATTGAGGCCGGACGATCCATCCAAGGCTTTCCTCGTCATTTGAATCCTTTTTGGAGTGTCATTCATATTGAAGAAATCAACGAAGATCGGCCTATTTCGATGACAAGCACCAGGATGGACCGCATTGCGCCCCAGTCTGCTCATCCTGGGCAACGAAGTGCAGCATTAAGCACGAATCCAGAACAGGAGCTGCAATCCCAAAGCTTGCTTGAAAACATCAACGAGAATACAAAAAGGCAAATTGCACAAAGATTCTTCGGCATCCTGGCTGATAGCGGCGAATTGTCTTCTCTGAAGCTGTATTTCGGCTTCTATGACAAGGAATTAAGACGGCTTCGTGTCGGCATTACGCCATTGGTCTCAGACCTGGACAAGAAAACGCATAAAGATTTGATGCGCATACGAGACATCATCTTTGACTCGCGGAATGAGCCTCGTTCAGCTGTGAGAGCGCGCCTTCGTCCCAATACCGCAACGGAAGATGATCTTTCACTAGATCGCATGGTCGATTTGACGATTCGCCTCTGGCTTATGGTCAATGTTCGCGACGATAGTCTATCTATGAGCTTGTGGAGACCGCAGCAGTTCTCAGCACGGTGGGATGAATCGGACTCGCTGGTAAAGTTTCTAGCACACCAGTTCCCGACGTCGACGATGAAACTAGAGCTAAAGCAAAGTCGCTTGGAGATGACGTTCACTGTCGCATACATGGTCCGGACTTGTCGGTTACAAGTCAAGTGGACTGACGACCTCGTGAATCACCTCCGGCTCGACCGTGGGCCGGATGCCAAGACGCTCTCCATCTTCCCACACAAGGCTTTCCTCGTCGCGCATCTCAAGAATGGGTAAGCCAGCAAAGCCATCTCAGCCTGCCATGGAGATTGACTAATTTGAACAAAAGCCGTAATACTGTGCTGCCGCAGCAACTAGTCAGAGAGACCATCCTGTCTCTCAACATGCTCTTCCCACAGTGGGATCCGGCAACCCAAGCACTGCTCCGAGAACACGGCCAGACGTTCGACTCAGTTCCTCCATTCGAAGGCCCCCGAAAGCTCAGCCTTCAGGAGTTTTCATACTGGCGGGATCATCTGGAAGATTTGCACGATGTGTTCCAAGCTGAGCCTGACAGCTGGTTTCAGCTTTTCTTCGACCGCCGGAACCCA
Source organism: Diaporthe sp. PMI_573 (assembly GCA_021399435.1). NCBI lineage: Eukaryota > Fungi > Ascomycota > Sordariomycetes > Diaporthales > Diaporthaceae > Diaporthe > Diaporthe sp. PMI_573. The sequence continues at coordinate 733,437 of JAJTUP010000029.1, read as the reverse complement.
CAACAGTGGTGGACCTTCTGGATTGCTTTGGTAGTCTTCGTGCTCTCCGTAGCTTCCTTGGGTACATCAATTGCGCAAGTAATTATTTCTCAGAAAGCGCTGGATTTGCAGAGATTGTCGATGCGGGATGAAAATTCCTCAACCTAGCTAGTAAGAGCTCGTGTGCACTGACTAGCTTCCAACCGAGTCCATGGGGATTTTGTAGGTGGGAGAAGACTTTAGAGCAAATAATATATTGAATTATTTACAGCATTCTCATGACTTCGGCAACTAACTGTCGGTTCGGGACGCATTCAAGCAGAAAATTGATCTTCTATGGAAGAGACTATACGGCGCACAGTCTTCACAAAGGATATACTGCGCGCTACAAGAGCAACGGCGGAAATGGACGAGGCAAAATTTAAATAACCTTGATGACTAGATACTGTTTAGTACTACCTATACTATACCAAAGCATGCGGATTTCACTGTGAGAATTGATCAAAGAAGCCCTACAGTCTGTGCCATTACATGATATCGCAGTGGTACTGCCAGAATTGGTGGAGTTATGGAGGAATATGGGGACGTCAGATTTGAATAAGACGGGAGACGCATCGACCAAGCCAACCTCGTCAACGATGGCGCCAGCCCCTGAAGATTACACGCACTTCAACTATTGGGCCCGACACAGATTAACGCAAACTTGGAGACATTTGTGTCAACATGCTATTGACTTCTAGCTAAGTCTATCACTCTATCCTATCCCATGTAGCAATGAAGTCTTCATCTGCATCAAGCAACTCCCAGGTCGAAGCTGTCAAGGACGCGATGGCTTCGAGACCGCCATCCTTTTCCTTGGACTCCACGAAACACACCATACCAGGAGACAAAGATTCCATGACAATTGGAGTGGCAAAGGTAGGGGGAACGTCAAGTTCAGCGCCTGAATAGAGGGGGAAGGAGTGCCACCCAATCGTGATCAGTAAGGTTGGGGTATTAAAGTTGAAGCCAAGTTGGATATCCGACTTTTTCGGCTGGGCCGCGATCCAACTTCCAAGCTTTCGAGTCTCATCCAGGGGGACATGGCGGACCAGGTCTCTGATGATCGTTGCGATCTCCCAGAGCCTCGCCTGTTCCAGCGTCGATGAGTCTAGCTCCACCGCACGTGAGACGAAGGCAGTGATGTTATTGGATTGGAGGCAATTTGGATTGGACTGGATTTGTCGGAAAATGGCTGGACTGGATTTGGGTTTCTCGAAGATTTGGACTGGATTGGATTGATTGGCAACCAGCTCCTGGAGCTCCAATGGTCTAACCTGATAAGGCAAGAGCTAAGCCTAATTGAGTGGTCATGAGGAGTCTCCCGTCGCAGCTGCCGTCGCAGACCACGACACGACGCGCGAACTATCGTTCCGCTATTGGGTTAACATCCAACGCGTGCAGATTGCTACGCTATTAAAAGCACGGAGGCAAACGCGTCGCTCGCGACTTCAGCAGTCCTTCTACTGTGGCAGACGTGTCTGAACAGTCCACTCACCAGCTACACCATGGCCACTATCTCCAGCTATTTCGGTGCTGCCAGCGGTCGCCGTCCTGATTCTGACAGAGTTATTCTTGCTCCAACATATATTAGTCCTCGCCCAAACGACCCCGACGGAACCCTGATCGAACCCGACGAATTCAAGCTGAATGGGAAGCAATATGTACGCTACTCTGTTGTGGCAAAGTCCCAAAAGCACACCAAGAAAAGGACATCAGTCGTCTGGCAGTATGGTGAAGACATACAACTCAAGCAGGACCCGACGAAGACGTTCTGGTACTGTTATCTGTGCGAACAGCAGCAGCGCCAACAGGGACTTCCTATTTCCGGCAAGGGCAATTGTACTACCTTAAACCACCTGGAATCGAAACACCAAATCATCGCTCACGGCTCCGGATGGACGTCATTGAAGCCAGCGAGTGCTTACGAGCTTGGTATGGTCGCCCGGAGCAGAAGGCATTTGATGACTCTGCCATCGGTTTGATGGAGGGTGAGGCAGGGAGTACAGTTGGGGCGGATGGGCTGGGTGAGGGAGAGGAAGGCGGCGAAGATGATGGAAGCGAGAAGAACATACTGGAGACGCAAGTTGCTAGAGAACATGAGCTCCGTAGTTAGGTGGTGTCATAACCCAAGGACAAGAACAGTTCTACTCCAAGTCTGCTTATTCAGCGGCTCATTGATTGTCCCAAAAGGGTAAAAATATGAACTGGATCGGTTCTGGATATCCTGGAGGCTGCCTGTCCCCACGTCTGGACTGGATTGGATCGAGGCTCGGATCCAGCTCCAATCCAATCCAATAACATCACTGAGTTCGTGTCCGGTCGAAGAAGGTATTGGAGCATTCCTCAAAGATGACTAGTGCCAAATCGAATACGGAACGGATAGGAATCCCTCCCTCTTCAATGCGCATCCGTATTGATTTGTGGATACCTGAGGTGTCATGCTTGTCGGCACCGTAGCGTTTAGGGAAGCATGTGATAATGGTTTTCCTGTCCAGAACCCACATCCATAGTTGGTCGACCATAATTATTCGAGACACTTTCTGAATGTTGGCTGTGCACTCTGAACAAGGCTTATGCTCGAGATTTTCCACTTGCTTTGGTGTCTTGTCGTCCTCGCCGTCATGGCCAGTCCAGATTGAGCGATCCACATCCCACCGGTGAAACTTGAGGGGATCTGCTGTTGTAGCCCGATAAACCACCTGGTCGAGGTCTCTGTGATTTGAATTATTTAGGGACCAGTAGTAAGCTTGGTCCAGAGTACGTCGGGGGTGCATCGGCGGATCTTTCATAAGGTAAGTTTCCAATAGCTTTCTGTCGCGGTAGCTTGTCATTCCCTCAAATAGCCGGGCTGCATCAAGAAGATACTGTCCTAACCTATACCGAGGCTCTGAATTCTGCTCCTTCAGCCACGCATCTAGGTCAACGCGGCCATGCTGGTCAACTTGCGGGTAACGACCAGATAAGTTTAGCTCTTTCTTCACCTTTTGCGCCTTCAACAGCCCAGTCACTGTACGGATAGGTCGAAATTGAAATTGCGGCTTTTTGTCCTCGTCCGTCTTTGAAGCGGCTTGCGCACTCGTATTCGTAGCAGACTTTCCTTCGGGCTCTTGAGAGTGGTTTGGGATCTTGCCCGGACGCGAGCTGGATTCTGAAGGTGTTGGGCGCGTGGGCTTCGTCAAATCTTTTCGTTGCGTCTGCCTCTCCCTCTTGGCATCCTCTTCTTTTTCCCTGTCCTTTCGATTCTTAGTGTGGACAATATTCTCGATGATTTGGGAAAACCTTTGTTGGTTTCTGGAAGTCTCCCAATGCATGTATGGCATCTGAGAATGAAATAGTATAAGTGTGAGTGCGCATGAGTTGTCAACCTAGTCGGAACTTACAAACAACACGATGTTTTGTGCCAAAGTGTCAGCAGCAGAGCTTTGCATCGCATCATCTATCGCGACTCAATTAACTTGACACTCGAAATAGCCGAGTAACACAGGACAAGCTCACCAAATGAACGGATGGATTCGCAGAATGGCCTCATGTATCGAGAGCTTACAGTCGACCGCCCGCCATGAAGCTGGCCCCTCCAGTGGGATTCTTTCAGTATCCACGTAGCTTTGGGGCTTTTTCCCGCATGCAAATTTCCCTGGATTGGATGAAAATCCGGTCGATCTTCGCCATAGTACCTCGAGACGGCTTCCTAGTTCATGTTATTTTGAGTTTGTTGATGAGAACCATCATACCTTACCTCGGCCCACTGCAACACAGAAATGGTCAGTACTTGTTATTCCCATTCTTGTAAATAGATGAGGCATATAGACTTACCAGCATGTTGTTTGACGGAATATGAAAATATTTTATCCTGTCTTTGTTCTCTCCACCATCCAAAAGGTTCGACTTTTTCTTGTCGAACAGTCGCTGAACGTTCGTCTTTTGGTTCGGAAAGTTACCCCAGATCGCATCTTTCGGGTCCACTTTCTCGTTGTCATGCTCATATACTGAGCTGACATCTTTTGATTTCTTGTACAGCATGAAAGGGGTATTGACATCCCGGGCTGGATCGTAAGCCGTCTCGCTGACTTCTGGTTCTTTAATCGAGCTTTCGGGTCTCCGTCGCCACTTCTGAATCTCGCGGATTCCATCGGTGTACTCCTTCGATGCCTTCCACGCCTTACGGCTCTCATCAATCTTGTCGACAAGGTGCTGTTCTTCTTTGTCCTCTTTGAGTTTGGATCTCAGAAAGGCGATGCGACGTAGCTCACTGAGGCAATCTTTTCTCCATTCTACCTTTTGCTGCTCGTCAGTGCTTGTGTTTTTCTGCTTGTCAGTGCTTGTGTTTTGCTGCACATTCGACGGAATGCTGAGGAATTCGTTTCTTGTTGAGATGTCAACGCAACCGAGATAGTGGAGAATGGGATCTCTGATGTTATTTTTGTGTTCATCCGGACTGAGACAAGTGAGGGAAGCCTTTTCTGGCTCGCCGTCCATTTTGGATTTGTCAAAACACAGAGAAAGGGAAACAAGCCTGTGTCAATGTGAAAGTCGAGGTGTGGAAGACGGTCCGAAGTGAGTTAATTTTCGGGGCTGCTTCAGACTTTTAAGGCTGAGATGAGTATCAGGCTCTGTCTCAACACATGGTGAATCTGTACCCCAAGAGCATTGAGTTGCACAAGAAAGCCACAATATGACGCCTGTCAGCATGAAGATGTCCCGGCCTCGCACCAACATGCGGTCATCTACTCATCAGCTCGCAGATTCTACCGATTCTGCGGCTCTCATAGGTTTGCTTGCCCTCCCCCAAGTGCAAAGCCGTATGGGCTCCACGCGTTGTAGCCACGAGATAAGATGGACAGTGAAGAAATGAGATAAAACTCTTCTTAATTATGGTTAGCTAAAGTACGCACCTCGTCCGTAGACTGTTGTGAAAAGTATTGAGTGGTGCCGGTGCTACCTAGGTAGGCTGCCGGGAACGCGCTGATCGGCTTCCACCGGTCAAGCAAACTGCAGCTGGTTCCATGCTAAGCTAGTTACGGCTGAGAAGAAGCTGCAAGCCCCAATAGATGTGCAACATCGGCCAGTCATGATTGGGTGCCTGCCGGTTCCGTGTCAATCTCTCACCGAGATACGGTAGGACACTTGGTGAGGAGAAGGCTCTCCGGCGAAACGCCGATCAAATAAGTGGTTGGCTGACTAGGTAAGGCTCTCAGGCCAGGGCGTGCACCGCATCATTGCTTTGTGCACATTCGGACCAGCGTCTTTCGGAGGAACGCGATTTTTCTTTCTTCTTTTGTCTTGGTTTGAGAGGGGAAAATGTGGGGTCGAGGGGGGGCACCATGCCCGGGTCACCCAAAATTCCACGTCTCTTCCACATCCGACAGACACGAATGAGGATAATATACCTTGAACCAGAGGCTACCACAGCACTTAGCTTGGCATCAAGGTATCGATTACTGCAATTTCCCTTGTCGGGGAAAGGGCAGCCGATTTGCGGCCATGCACAAGTGAGGTACCTGTTGATGACAGTGTCTGTCTTGAGGCCAGCATTCTATCGGCGGCCTCGTTAGACCCGACCAGAATGATGTGCGCTGCCCTTTCTGTTCTCAAACCACTAAAAGGTAGCAGAGTCACACGGAAAACGGAATCCCTACTATATATGTTATTCTTTCAAGAGTTCAACTAACTTTTTGGATTTCTTTGGTTTGTCTATAATATGAGCGCAAATCCAGGAAGATAAGATTAATTCTTAATATCTAACAAGGCCATCTAAGAAAACTATGGAAGTCTTTCAGTGAATTTTCTCAAGAACGTTTGAGAAAAAAGAACAAAAAAAGAAATAGGGCGAAAAGCGCAAACATAATCAGCATAAAATTCTGCAGGTTCCCAGTAGGGTCCTTCTGTTCAAGAGGAGCGAAGTCGTCGGTTAAATAAGAAGAAGGTCCTAACAAATTTTCTTCCTGATTTTCAAACCTGCCAGTAATATTTCCGGCCGAGGATCTCTCGTGAGAAAACATACTCCTGTGGGTCTCCAGGGCGTCAGTATCCTGACACACCGAATCTAGAAGTTCGACAACGGCCGGATAGCCGCTTTTAGCAGCATACCAGCGTGGCTGATGACCAAAATAATCCTTGCTAGTGACATTATTGTCTCCTGCACTCATCAATAATCGAATAATTCTCTCGAAGCCATACATTGCAGCATAGTATAAAGGTGTTCGTTCGTAGGTGTCCTCGATTCGTATATCTGTTTGACTGGCCGCCTCCAGCAGGAGCTGCACTACGCTTTCGTGTCCGCTCTTGACTGCATAGAAAAGGCAGGTCCAACCAAGAAAGTCGTTGTTTCGGGAGTGGATACCTGGGTGTTCGACTTCGAGGAGTGCCTTGACAACCTCCTCGTGGCCGTATTCCGAGGCATACGAGAGGTCTCTTCGCTCTCCAGACTCGAATTGTGACCAATGAGCAGCACCTTGACCAATCAGTAGTCTGACCATCTCAACATTCGCATCTTCAACTGCCATCATCAACGGCGAAGGATAGCCGGGCTCCGGCTTTGTCTTCGCGCCGGAGCCCCCACCCGCCTCGACTATCAGTCTGGCAATCGTCGTATGGCCGCGTCTCACAGCATAATATAACGGTGCACGCTTTGCTAGGTGCTCCTCGGCCGCCAGCTTGACGGACTCCTTGGCTAGAAGCCGGCGCACGATGCCCTCGTGCCCCAGGTCTGCGGCTAATGCAAGGGGTGTTAGGAAATCGCCCTGTTCGTCGCTCGCGTCCGGATCGACCTTTCCGGTGCTGAGAAGGTACTCGACGGATTCTTCGTGGCCGTGGTAAACAGCTCGCGTCAATAGCGTAAAACCTTCCCTGTTCATCGCCTGGGCATTGGCCCCGTTTTCGAGCAACAGGCGCAACGTTAGCTTGTCTCTCGTGAACCACAACGGCGTCAACCCCATTTTGGTTTGGGCATCCAGATCGGCGCCGAGCTGGGCCAAGAGGCCCACGGTGCCGAGATCATTGTCATGTGCGGCCCAGTGGGCTGTGACGAGAGGTGGTAGAGCCCCGTACGGTGGTGGCGCGTTCGGTCCAAAGGTGCCTCGGAGCAGCCGCCTCGTCACACAAGGCCGTCCATCGATTGCTGCAAGATGCACGCGAGTCCATGCGCGTCTGGCGCTGTTATGTGAATGGGCTGGTCCCATGACTTCGGCTGTTTTTTGCCACCGTGCCACCCGCTTCAGGTCGGATGGGTCCAATGTTTCCTTTTGAGTGGACAATGAAAGCAACGCAAGTGGCATCGCAAGGTCCCAGGACTTGTCGCCGAGCTCATATAGCTCGTCAACCACTCGTTTGTGGCCATTTATGAGGGCAAAGTGGATTGGCAACCAGCCCTGAGAGTCCTCTCGGCTTATGAGCTCTGTGTGTTTCTGCAGAAGCACTAGCTTTGTGATGGAAATGTGCCCGCTCATAGCAGCCAAATGCAACGCCGTCCACCCGACAACGTCCCTCTGCTCAACCTTCGCACCCGCATCCACAAGGAGCTGGAAAATGGGGCCGTGGCCAATATCCGCTGCGAGATGTAGCGGGGTCCATCTGAATATATTCTCGGCGGCGTCAATGTCAGCCCCGGTAACTGAAAGGATGAACTTGACAACCTCATAGTGGCCATTCAACGTAGCACAATGCAGAGCCGTCAAGCCTCTTTCTGTAGTGGCGTTCAACAACTCCACGCCCAGAGTAGCAGCTTGCCGACACAGACAGCTGACGACGTGCTCGAACCCTTGGTCCGCTGCCAAGTGCAGTGCCGTGCGGCCTCTCTTGTCTTTGGCATGAATACTACTGCCATGACTGAGCATGACACGTACTGTGTCGACGCAGCCGCCCCAGGCTGCTCGATGGAGAGGCGTGTGCCCATCGTTGTCACGGCGTGTGAGTTCCTCGGCAGGATCGTCGGATAGGGAAAGCATTGATTCGACTGTTTTGGTCTCTCGTCTCTCGCCCGCGAGATGTAGGCGCAAATCTTTGTGAGAATATTGCTGAGGCCCGTCAGTAGTTGGGAGAACTTGTTTATCCGATGGCCCTGGTTGAGTTTCAAGATCCTGCGACTGTGCCGTCTTGTTTGTCCCAACTAGATCGGTCTGCAACGTAGGCTCAGCGCACCCTTTCGTGCCACCAATGGTAACATTTTTGGCGGTGCTTGTTTCCACCTGGATTGCTGAGTGAAAGTCTAGAGATCCGACATATTGGCATATGAGCAAGTCGGGCTCTTCGTCCGCTCCGTCCATCACCTTGGCAATCACCGCGTTCCTCACGTTACTGCCTCCTCCATGATCCTCCCTCGTGACCTGTTCCGGATCCAACAAAAGCACGTGGTCTTTCCAGTCGTTTACAATCACTTTTCGAACCGTTTCTTCAAGAAGAGTATGGCGGATTTCCCAGACAGCCTTCTCAGAAACTTCACCACGCACATTTTCGTCGTCCAAGGTGGCAACCTCCCAGGTGCCTTGCAAGGCTCCACTTTTCTTCACGCTCAGCACAGGTGATGCGCTCGACTGTGGGAGCTCGAAGATATCCATAGGGCACCAGGCGAACCCGTCCGACATGGTCGCAGATCTGTGGAAGAGATGACCATGGGAGACTTTGCCAATAGACCGCAAAATATCCTGGTATATATCCCGCTGCCACAACTCGCGATCTTGGTTTGGAATTAGCGGAATACTGGCGAGGAGACCTGCGATAACGGCGCGATCCTTGGCCCAGGAGGTATGCCGTGGCGCCAAGGTACTGAGCAGCTCGTCCAGATCAATGGAATGCTGTCCGTCAAAAGCATCTCGGAGATGTCGAATGATTTTGGCTGCGGCGTTGTGCTTGGCCGCCCTCCCGAGGATATCATGGTCGAGGTCGTACACCGCGTCAGCGAAGACGACCTTGACGCGGCGCGACCGAGCCAGCTCCAAGGCGGTCCAGCCTCGCGTGAACCACGTCGACATTATAATCGCAAAGCACGCCTTATCCGGCCCCTGAAAGGGCAAGGCGCGCAGGAATCGGTCATGCACAAGTGTCAGCCGTGCGCGGGCATAATTCTGGTCCATGATGCGCAGGGCCTCGCCACGCGCCTCGCGGTCCTGCGGCACGCACAAGGTATCCCACCACAGGCCCTCGCACCCAAAGATATCCGCCATGGTGCAGAAGTAATCATAGAGGCAGGAAGGCACTTGTTTCGACGGCCAGGGACCCAGACCTGTGCCGTCGGACCAGACATGAGATATGGCCATGTAGGGCCGCGGACGGGCGAGAGTGGCAAGGCCGCCGAACGTCCAGGCGGTGGGCGTGCCAGCTTTGACGGCTTTCACCAGGGTACCATCGTCGAAGAGGCCGCGGACGGCAAAGCATACGCTAGGGTCTGCATGATGCTCATCGATGGCGATTTGGCTGCCGGTTTCGTATGGATAGGGCTCATGATACTGTAGCACGGCGGTGAAGTTGCGCGACGAAAACTCGCACGAGTCGAGCGTGCACCGCAAGTGGTCCTCGTGTGCTATTGCGCCGTCGGGGAGGGTTTTGCAGAAGTCCGGCAGGTACTCACTGAGTGCCGTGCGCCAGTCAGCGAGCCTCGCGCCAGACTGCCAGATCCTGTTTGGGCAAAGGCCCAGCTTCTGGGCCCCCTCGATCGTTTGTCGAAGGCTCGCCGGACTCGCTTCGCGTGCTGCCATGGTGGTTGTAGGCAGATGACAACGATTCAGAATTTGTACAAACGCAGAGGCCTTCTTCTCATCTCGCATAGGTAACAGCTAACCGCTGTCAGCGTGCCCCTGCACATGGATATTCGCGCCGTGTGGTCATGGATAAGAGGATCTACCTAGGTACTAAATCCCGCTCTCATGCTTGAATGGCCGGCGTTTTCTTGGAGGTCACCCTTGTCGTGTTACACTCCCTGAATACTCCAGCCAGCTAACAGCCAATAGCTGTGCTCATCAGTTTTGAAAATGTGACGGTTAGCATGTCGGTGTGAGCTGGAGCTGAAACTGGGATGCGCTCAGGAAACAAGAAAACGGATATTCGTGAACCTATTTTCGGATACAGCATACCCTCCACTTATCAATGGGCCTTGGGCTTCAGCTTCCCGTAACTGCTGAAGCCTCGTGGGCCAGACAGCAAAAGGACACATTTTCAACCACTGCCTGCAGCTTTGACAGGTTGCCTCTCCAATCCTGCCATTGATCGGCCGAGTTTTATATGTTGTGCAACATTGGCATCATCCAAGTGGCTGACTGCGCCATCTCAGGTCGGTACATATTTCGTACAGATCCTAGAGCCCTCGGCCCTACTGTTATTCTACCAAGCTGCCAAGTTGTTTAGTTCAATCCAGCTATAGGCGTCAGGTACTTGTTCAGTACTCAACCATTACTTGCAACTTATAAGCAAGTCTTATAGGTATAACGTGGCTTGCTAGGTGTCATGGCTCGCTGGGTGTCCAACTACGTTATTATAATTATGTAATAGTGTTAATATTGGCAACAAAGTATAATGTTTATTGCTTAAATATTGATAATATCTTTACAATAATATAGTTGCTTTTCATAAAGCATGATAATTGCGTAAATATTAAAATAGTTGACTGTTTTTTTTAATCTTGCTATTTATAGTTGCTTCCCTATAGCTACTGATTAATATTAGCTGGACAGTCATATATGCATATAAGTGGATTTAGTAATAGTTAGTTGTTATGTATAGACAGGAAGGTGTGGCTAAATGGTTGCACCTTATATATCTAGCTATAGTTGCTATCTATAATAGTTACGTGACTTTTAAATAAATGTGTCTATGCCCATTCCCACATCCCCAAATATATTCATTTTACACGGATAATTTTCATGCTTATGGAAATAGTAGATAGTTAGTGCATCTATATTTGTAACTTTGTCAAGATTTTAGAGTGAATTATGTAGCACCAACTATAAGACGGATAGAAAGCACCTAAATTGGCTAACTGGATTCTTTCAATGAAGCGCAAGACTTGGTCTGACCGTAAGATAATCTCGTATCTCAAGATCTTCTATTGCGGTATATGTAATGGCCAACGGTTGATAGACACGATTGGCTTCCAGTACAGCAGGGTACTGATCAAACGAGAGTGATCGTAGTGACATCACTGTCTGCCCACCACGGTAACATCATTCCTCTCGCCAGCCCAATCCGCCGGAACTCTCTAGTTTCAGGGTTGCTAGGCGTCAACAACAAAGCACAGCTGTCCGAGTAGAAATCCCCAAACCAAGATGCCGGCGCATATGATGTATACATACAAAACAACGTCTGCCCCTTGCTGATTACCGACGTGCTGTCCAGATCGACTGATCCTATCTCTTGTCGGCAAATCCACCGTTTCTTAAGGTCGCCCTTCTTTTTATTATCGTATTTGACAAAGCAAAGAAAATATGGCCACTTTTTGGTCTGTTTCTCTGTGATATACTCTACAATCGTCTGGTCTTCCATCGTGACCTTTTTCAGTCGGCATTTCATGCGAAGGAGTGGTTTCGCTCGGCTGCCGTCCACGTCTTTTTCCGACTCTCCCTTGCTGTAATGCTCCAATGTCGGCCCCATGAAGGTGTGGTATGGTGATCCGGCCTTCACACCGCTATTGTATTTGATAGGGCAATCAAATGCAGCCCACGACCAACTCGGGGCTCGGTCTTCGTCGGGATAGGGTTGTTTTGTGCCCGTCGTGATCCATTGGAGGTCCTCCGTGATGGAAGTGGTCCAGATGCCCGCGATAAACTCGCCCTTCGTACTCTTTTGCATCAGAGACACGATACCAGCAAGTGCTGACAGTCGATCACCAGGTATCCTTAAGGACCTCGTAGTATAATCCTCGATCATCTTCCTCCAGGACGCGTGTATTGAAAGGTCTCCTGAGCCGCTAACAGAGGTCGCATCCAGAATGCGAAAGTACCGCCCGAGAAATGTCTTCAACTGAAGTTGCGGGAACAACTGCGTGGCTTGAGCTGTCCGGCACTCCCACAGCATCTCCCCGCGATAGAAGTGTACGACTCGGGTTGAAAGCTCACGCTCCTGGACTGTCCAGCCCCGTTTATTCAGAGCAGCTGTTTGAAAACGCTGTTTCCATTCAGAGAAGTTCGCCCCGGTCGGTGTTCTTGAGGTTTCCGCGCCCGTCGAAGCCACCGTCCCACCTATTGCAGCATCGCCAAAAATTCCTGCCCTCGCATGATTTGGCTCCAAGGCGGACACAGTAAACCAGGCGTGTGAGTAAATCAGATCTAGCTTTGCCGATTCCCGTTCCCAGTCCTTGTCGAAATCTTGAAGGACACAGAGGGAGTCAATCCACACGTAACGGACTTTGAGGAGTTGTGCGACCAAGATGAAGTCTATGTGTGTAGCTGGGAGAGACGCTAACGTAAAGCCTTTCTTGAGATGCGTCAAATTGCTCCTGATTGCCCTTCCATTGGTTGGCCCCCCGTCGCCCCAGCAGTAGCTCAGTGCCAGGTACCGTTTCGGCTCAGATTCATCGTTAAGCTCTTTCGTTTCAACTAGCTGTATCAAATTATCATTTTGCAGGCCGGACAAGTCCAGCAGCCTGGACGGTAGGAAGGCAGGCCCGGTCGAATTGCATTGAGGGTGATTATTCTCGCAATCTGCAATCCAACGCCGCAGTTGCCAAAGATCTGTTGTGTCCGTTGAAACCGGCGGATCCATTGGGTAAAAAAAAACTCAGGTCCGGGTTCAATTTTGAGGTCGCTGGCAAGTGAAGCGGCTGAGAGATCAACCATAAATCTCAGGTGTAAATATTAAGAACGCCAGGTAGTGGGATGAAGTCAGCAGAAGCTTGGGTGAGGTAAGCTAGCTAAGCTTCAGCCGCAGAGGGGCAAAAGGGCACGTGAGGAAGCTACTAGGCAGAGAGTGAGGGACGGAGGGGCCATGTCATGCAGAGGTCTGCACTGCCTCGCTCACCATTCCAGCCAAAGGAAAAGTATAAGTAAATGTATAAAGCCGTTGTCGACTTTATGTATAAGCTTAGGGCTGCTAAAGAGTAGTTGGAAGGTTGAGTAGACAGTAGATAGACTAATAAACAGTTGATAAAAAGGCGTTAGTATTAGTACGGCCCTAATACTGTAGGTTAGGGAATCTTTATACGTATAAATAAAGGCGAGTAAAAGCCGTATTCTTTAGATACGGGTTTGATTCTTGCTACTAAAAAAAGAAAGGAAGCCATCGTTAGTATGGGCGCCGAAGTACTTGGTATAGTAGCCAGCCCTCTGCTGACTAAGCCAGACTGACCCTTCTGATTGGCTACAGCCGGGCCGGGCGTGTGGCCCCTTGGATTGCCCTCAAACACACACATAGTGTCTGAAGCCTTATAACCTTGAATCTGGGAGACCTGGCCCACTTGAACCATAAATTGGACCACATAACTTGAGCCGGACGCTATACACACTTTAGGTTGTCGAGATGTCTATGTGTGTTAGAGCGCCACGAAAGTTAAACGTAGAACTACCATTGAAATATAATCTTCGGGGTTTCTGTATCAGCTTTCTCAACCTCATTCACAAGACTCGAAGCGAGAGAAAACTTCAGATCGGATCAAAATGTATACGTCAGACCACTCATGCTTGACTTAGGCTCTTTGTTCACGGCCTTTGCAATAATGCAGCCGACGCACACTCCGTTTTCTTTGCATAAAAATAAAACAATACATTTTATCTGATCATCTGATCTACCAATGGAATTCGTAGAGGCATTGGGTTGGCTGCTTGGAGAAGGGAATGAACGCACATTGGCTCTGTCTTGCCAACATATCTGCCTACCTTCCTACCAAGACATACATGGCGGGAAGTCTCACAGCAGGTCAGCAGAGCAGGAGCAGACGCAGCAGCCCCTGCCGCCAAGAGTATTGCTCTCGCGACGTTTTCTCTCGATCCAGGACCGTGGAGGTTCGCGACGATCATAGGTCAGTCCATCCTTAATTGCTGCGGGAAGTACGCGATCATGGGGACGCTGAAAATATTGCGCCTCTACAAGTGCCATTTCTGGCACCATACCAAGAACCCACGCCTATTTCCAACCGTCCGGGACCAATTGAAATGGTGAGGAGAAGGATTGTCTGCCTAGGCTTCCCACTTGAGCCGCAGGAACATCGAACTCGGTCGACGACATGTGGGGTGCGGCTTGGACAGCATGACAACCAGGCTGACAACATGCCAGAATGATCCCGGAAATGACTATTCATGGGACGGATTCAGTGCTCTAGATTCGAACTCTGGTCAGAATCTGACGTCCTATATCCAACAAGTCTGTTCTGAATGGGCAGTGCCGTCTGGGCAGTGTCGTCGGGTCCAGGCAGAGTAAGCGCTTACTAGTACATCAATACGCGGGTACGCCAATACGCCTGTACGCTATGCACGCACAATGTCTGTCAACCAAAGTGGGACTTATTGCTGCTTACTTTCCGCCGTCTAAGATAGGCTGAAGGGGAAGACGGGGGGCTCCGATATTCACTTGGTGCATCGCGTCTTTGCAAAGCGCCACGGTGAGGACTCTTTACCAGGGTGATGGCCCTTCTATAAAGAGACCAGTTGCACGCTCTCCGGGCAAGGCTATCTACCATTTCATCCGATAATAATTATATTGAAAAATTGTCGTACCAAAGTGAATAGTTTTGCCAAACATGATTCTCGTTTCAGCTTTCGCGGTTGCTTTTGGCATTGCCTCCTGTGCAACGCAGGTCTACGCAACGCCAGCGGCGAGCAAGTTCCCACCTTATCAACGTCCTGGAAAAGGCGACGGTATGTCTTTCAAATACCCCTCTCATTGAGGCACATCACACGGCATTTGGTGTCGTTGTGCTGTGTTGCAGAACTACTGCTGATTTTCTTGCAGCCCGCTCCGCCTGCCCCGGTATTAACGCTCTTGCGAACCACGGCTGGCTTCCGCACAATGGCCGCAACATCACTTACGACATGCTGCTACAAGCCGTGCGAAGCGTATTTGCCTTCGACCTGCCGCCGTCAGAGCCAGGCTTCGCGATCAACGTCTTCCACTCAGCGATCAGTGACCCCGCCAACGTGGCCCTGCACCCTGAAAACACGACTTTCGATATGGATGCGGTCAATACACACAACGGGCCGATCGAGTTCGACGGCAGCCTGTCCCGCAAGGACGACTTCTTCGGCAGCCCTGTGCCTTTTGACCATCCAACGTGGGACACGCAGTGGCGCCTGATGGAGGAGGAGCAGAAGGCGTCTAACAGTACTAGGGATGTCTTCGACCTCGGCGTCGCCTCGAGGGCGCGTGCGAGGCACGTGCTGATCAAGAGCCAGGCTGGCAACCCGGAGTTCCTCTTCACCGAGGGAACGCGCAACAACAGCGCGGGCACGACAGCGTTGTACATGATGGTGCTTGGTGGAATGACCAAGGCTGTGAGAAAGGACTGGTTGCGGGCGTTCTTTGGTATGTTCTGAGCACACGAACCTTTTGACTGCTTATTCGGAGAGAGTTATGCTAACGTTGCGTGGCGAACTCAAGTCGAGGAGCGCATTCCATACAAAGAGGGCTTCCAGCCGCAACAGGACGTCAACACTGTCAATCTGGGCGATCTGACAAATGAGATTCTATCCTTGGCCCCAAGAGACATTCCGTGCTCTTTCAATCCGGAGGCTCTCTGTCCTTGAGCTGATACATATCTACTTGGGGGCTTGTATGTAAGCTGAATGATTGTGATAGCTGCATGCAACAGATCCGGGGCCTAGAAACGTAAAGGGTATGGGTTTGACTTCCACCAAAACCTTTAAACTGGGAGTTTCATTATTTTCACTGAATGGTGTAGGTAGATGAGGGCAGATTCGAGGACTGGACTAGATACAGGATCATTATATGTGTATATATTGTGTGAAAAAATCTATCTTGCAATGCCTTGCTCTGATACCTGCAGCTCAAGCTGATTGTCGATGGAGTTGTCCACTTACTCTTTGGTTGCTGTCGCTAAACGCCTTGGCAGGGCTCGACATATTTTTCTTGGGCAACCAGTTTTGTTTGGATGATAAAGACCGGCCCTAGACCAAGCTAGGCTCATTTTCGCCACTGCGAGCTGCTGTGGTAACCTTCGGATGTAAGCACAAGAACGTGCGAAATGCGCGATTGCAACCCAGCGATGGCGCGATAAGCGGGACAGCTGGGATCCACCCGAGTCGGCCATCAAAGTTGACTCTTCTGTCATTGTGCCTCGGCATTTCGTGACGACGCTGCTTCTGCCGCTGGTAGACTTTATTTACTCAACATTGCCGCAAAACTTGGACAGATTCTCTGTTAATCTCAGCCCCTATGACCTATCATGGCACTGTCCAGACTCAAGACCACAATCTGGGGCCCTCCGTCGGTCGAGCGGTCCCTGCTTATCAAGCTAGACAGCACTGTCCTGATATACTTCTCGCTCATCTGGTTCCTCTTCGGCATCAATCGCGCTAGCTACGGCACTGCTTATATCAGTGGTATGAAGGAGGATGTCGGCTTTCAAGGCAAGGATTTCAACTACATGTCCACGATTTATCTGGTCTGCTACGCGGTCATGCAGATGCCTTCGACTGCAGCTTTAACCATTGTACGGCCAAGATATGTCTTCGTTCTGGCGAACACGGTGTGGAGCGTCTTGACTCTCATAACCTTCCGGGTAGAACACGTGTGGCAGGTCTTCGTGCTCAATGGTTTCGAAGGAGCGTTTTCCGCTATTGCCTAGTATGTTGCTTCTCGTCCGGCTGCAATTTGATACGAATTAACATACCTGCAGCGTCGGCGCGCATTTCATATATGGTTCTTGGTACAAGCAGTCCGAGCTTGGGACTCGGGCCGCTGTGTTCTGCGGCTTTGGAAATTTAGGCAACATGGCTGGCGGTTGGATCCAGGCGGCCTTGCTTGGATCACTCGGTGGCAAAAGCTCATTGCCTCCTTGGCGGTGGATGTTCATCGTGGTTTCGGTCATGACTATCCCATTTGCATTGTTTGGTGAGTGTTACATACCCAGCTCGAGACTGAGCACGCATCAATGGTTCAGTCACGTTGACCGTCCGTCTAGGTTGGCTCGCCATCCCTGATCTGCCACACCACAAGTCAGCACGTTTCCTGACTGAAGAGGAGAAGGAATGCGCGATTCGGCGTCTTGGCGAGTCTCGAAAGACTACATGGGATCTCACTGTGTTCCGACGCGTGCTTTTGAGTTGGCAATTCTGGCTGCTTCCCACAGTGTTCATGCGTGAGTCGCCGAAGAGACCGAAGGAAGATGCATATCAAGCTAATTTCTTCCAGTCTACTCCCTGTGTGTCCAGTCGCTGACCAACAACGTGATGCAACTCTGGATGGCTTCGAGGGGCTACAGTGTCATCCAGCAGAACAACTATCCCACTGGCAAATATGCAGTAGCCATCGTCGCGACGCTGATCTATACCGCCATATCTGACCGCATTCGATCTCGCTGGGAGTGTTCCTTGGCTATTGGCGTGACGTTTGTCGTGGGAAGTGCGATACTCGTTGCACACCCTGCCAACGATGCTGGCTATTTCTTCGCATTCTACCTGCTTGGCTCCACATTTGCGCCACAGGCGCTGTGGTATACGTGGATGGCCGACCTGACAGCGCAAGATGTGCAGCTGAGAGCCATCACGACTGGGTTTATGAATTCATTCGACTTTGCCTTTGTGAGCTGTAAGTAAAGTTGCAAGAGCTTTTGCTGATAGATCCTTAACAACTTTCCTGTCCGAGGACGGTTAGCTATCAAACTTTCCCTGATAATCGTTTCCCTTCAAGTATTTGCTTTGTCACCGATGACAGCGGAAGTCAACACTGACAAATTTCTTAGGGTGGCCGATTGTTTTCTATCCTGTCACCGATGCCCCAGATTACAACAAAGGATACATTTCCAGTCTCATTACTGGAGCTCTAACCATCCCGATCATACTCTTGATAGCATGGTTGGAAAGGAGGGGTAGGGCCAAAGGAGAGATCGGCAGGGTTTTCGAAGAGGGTCACGACGAACCACCATCCGACGACGAAACAACTCCCGTGAACAGGGCCAAAGACAACACCCTCGCTCAGTCATTGCCTGCCCCACCAACTTCTACGTAGCTACTGCCGGATAGCAAAGCGTCGCAACAATCTAGAGAAGACTTGGTCCGGCTTTTTGAGTGTACGGTAAAGAATATTCGAGGCGCCGGGCATAATTAGAAAGAAGAAAGTTTACTAGTCCAAGATTGACTCACTGTGAGTACTCATCAAGGTGTTGGAGTTAGAGACTTAAACTTGCAAGACACAAATATTCGACTACTAGAGTCCAATCACCTTGGAAGTTTCAAGCACTAAAAATTACTAGCCGTAAGACTTGTGACCACTAGTGAAGATCGACTCACTGCGAGTATTCATCAAGCCGTTGCATATGGGCTTGAAGACTAAAACCTACTAGACACAATTTGTCGACTACTAGAGTCCGATCACCTTTTAAGCTTAAGTACAAAGAGTTACTAGTTGCAATTAGTTGCCCTCCCGACATCCTGAAAGATATATAAAGGTGGTTCCCCCCACGACATTTTCTTTTTCAAACCTTTCGTCGCTATACATACCTCGGATTTGCAAAACAGACCTTCAAGGTGCTCGAGCCACTAGTCTTCAAACCTACTGTCGAAGTCAGTCTGCAGCCACCACTCTTCAAATCACTTCTCTCAAAATTCTACTCTCAAACATACCTCTACTCCAAACAAAGAAGAAAAAAAACAATACTACAAGAGTCGCCTGCCTGCAGCCACTTCAAAAAGCTACCACACTCAAAGTGGTCTCGAGTCACTATTCATCAGACTATCACTACATGTCGGTCTTCAACTGCTTCCGTTCAGAACAAGCCTCCACAAACTAGTCAGGTAAGCCCCCCCTGCCCGTCTGCCCCTCTACACTCCCGCACGTACATACACGCCTCCTCTCTAGTACCATGGAAACTAATACTAATTCTCTCACAGATATCTATATCTGCAGTTCTTCAAACAACCAACCATTATCACATCAACAACCTTCACAATCTTGCGAACGTCATGATGTACAAGAAGAACAACGAGCGTAACCTCAAGGCCACTCATAATAACAGACATCACAAAACCACAAAAAAGCATGCGGCTGTGGAGGCTTCTAAACTCAACCAATGTGTGCGTGGCACATCGGTTGAGGACCTCAACCTCCATTTTGAGCGCCTTAGGCTCGATTTCGAGGTCCTGAATCTACCGTTTGAGGGTGTTGGTAAGTATCTTTTATCCACAATTTCTCATTAGTGCCTTGATATCTAACCTTTTTGCAGTCAACATACCGGTCACAGATGATATAGCCATCAAACTTGCAACCGAGACTTCTGGGACGGCTTTTGACCCCTCTAACCGGTTCTACTTCGCATGCGTTGCCGGCATCGCAAACAAAAAACAAGAAAATCAAGAATCATCCGCGGCAGGCGATAAGGCAGGGTTGATCGCCATCTCGAGATGTCTGAGCCTGGCGACCTCACATCTTCTCCGCACCCCAAATCAACACAGGGCGCCTAAGATCACAATTCTCACGCACTGTCAGGACGCTCTCCGCAGACTCGATCGAGCTCGCAACATCGGCTCCATCACTCGGCATCAAGGCCGTCTCCGCAGCATCCGCACATCTCACTCCATCGACTCCACCACTCAGCAGGTGCAGGCTACACCAGCCCTAGTGGATGTCGTCAAGAAATCACGCTTTCTTCGCCGCAAACTCGGTGCCAAACTTCAGTTGCAATGGTTGCCGCACCATGCAACTGCCGAGCGGTACAGACTTGCTGAAGCTGCAACAACACCACCGGCACTGTCCATGTCAAAGACACTGCCATCTTTTCAGAGCCTGCGTCAAGATCGAAACCTCAAGCCATGTCATCGTGCCTATCTTCGGCAAGAACTTGCGCACACGCGGAGGGCCTGCCGCGGTTGCCCATCGCTGCTTGCCCAACAGGCAACGTCAGCCTCATCTTCAACAAAAGAAACTCAAGCCGAGTCTCGACAGCTCATCGTTGAGAACTTCCGCAAACTCCGAATTTCGAACGATAGGTGCTCTGCCGTCTGCTAGGAGTAATCTACTAAGCAATATGGTTTCGAGGGTTTTCCATATTTGGTGGGGACATACGGTCACACGAGCACAGGATACCACAGGGATCCAGAAACAAGAAAACATCGTGCTCAGGCCAAGGGGTACACAGACTTGATACACAAAACAACAATCAACTATTGTGAACCCAATATTCCTTTCTTGGTGTCCAGTGATATGTTTGGATTACCTCAACATTGAATCTAACTGCTCCATATGTTCCACAAGCGGATAAATGTGACGATCTTGGGGAGCACAGGAGATTGTTACCCTATCGATTTGCTGTAGAAATGGGAGCCTCTGGTGCGTGCGGGTCTTCTGCCCCTTTCTATAAATTGGAAAGATGCCAGGAATCCCGCTATACGCCCTGCGATGTATTTTACATCGTGTATTGACTTGCGTTCCGTTCTGTATAGCGATTTATCTCTCAAACAATTTGTTGCCGGTCTCTAAACCAGGCCGCACAGGTCATATTTTCAAGTCGCATCCAAACATTTCTGTCATTTTCTCAATGCTGGTGTCTTTCCGCTTCAAACCACTCTCCTCACCGTGAGGCCTGTAGATGCGGCTGTCTCCAGGTGTAATTTTCTGTAGGTGGTTAACTGTCGGATAGCGCACCTAAAGTTTGCTCACAACTCTTAGGACTACAATGGGAGTGCTGCGTAGCAGAGATCGATAAACGTTTTCATCGTCAGCCTTTTCTACCTATCGGTTAGGTGGACTACATTTTAACATATGAGAAGCACTTGGTAATATCTCAATGACGCAGAGGACTAGTAGATATTCAAGGTATGATCGGTAAAGAAAGGTATCTGCGCCTCGTATTTCCCCTTGGCATGGCTCCTCTTTAACAACCTTTGCAAGATTTCGATCTCGTCAAGTTATCCCCACCTACAGAAGTACAAAATCATCGGTGAATACCGAAAGAGGGTAGAGATTTACTCTAATCGCTCCTTGGTCCGTATTGGACTGAGTGACCGCCGGGAAGCTCGGTGAGCCCTAGATAGAGCGCACTAGGTCAGCAGCTGTCATGCTGTCAGAAACAGTGGATTACACAACGTACATCCGTCAATATTCTCATTCACCACGGCCGCCTGCTTGCATTGATTCATGGCGGCTGTGGACTGGCTCTTTGCTCCCGCACAATTCACCACACAGGGTGTATCCAGAATCTTTTGCAGGGCGTCGCCTTTCCAGCCAAAGACGTAATCGGCATGGTTTCCATACCCAGTGGCGTCTCCAAACGACCACACGAAAGGCTGGCTGCCGTCCGTGGGCCAATCGGCCTTGTTGTTGAACTGGCGCGTATCCCAGACGACCTCGAAAAGGACCTGCGCCATGCGCACGGGGTGGCTGGCTGGGCACGGCCCGCCGCTCTCAAAGGTGCCACTCTCGGGATATGCCATGTGCGCCATGTGGTCCGGAGAGTCCAGGTTCACTCCGTCCCAGCATGTCGGGAACCGCGCGTTGACCATGATCCCGACGGGACAGGGCTTGGTCGGCATGCCTTGGTGTGTGTGTTAGTACCAGTGTCCATATCGAACCCAAGCTCAGGGTGAAAGGGGCCTAGCCGGACGTACCAAGTGTCTCGGGTGCTCGTGTCCCTGAGTTCTCCATGCAGGTGTAGGTCAGCTGTCGGAATTTGAGGACGTCCTCTCTTCTGCGTGCGTTGACATCGCCGATGAACATGCGGAAGCCCTGATGGTATCGTCAGACCACATGAAGTCGCGATATAGAGGCAGCTGAGTCCTATCTTTTGACTTACCGGCTTGAACGACGTGACCTTGGACTTCTGGGCCGTGTCGTAGAGTGCGTCCTGCATATAGTAGACGGTGATGCCGCCCTGGGCCCCACTGATCTGTGACATCTGCGGGACGCGTTTGAATGTCCCGTTTCGTGCGCGGAAGTACAGCACCGCCGTCCAGTAGTTGGAAAAGTCCTCGCTGAAGGAGCAGGTGGTACATGTTGATTCACCGGGCAGGTCTCTTGAGGGAGCCATCGAGGCATTGAATGCATTCTGTGTGTTCTCATTAGAGAGACAGCATCATCAATGTGAGAGCATCAACGTACACCGCCGACGATCTGGTGAACATGGGCTGAAGGAACCTGCCCAGGGTTCACCAACGGGTCGAGTCTTTGGACTACCAGTTGCGAGCATTGGAAGCGGATAAGCGCGCTGCTCAGGGTGAACAGCGCCACGAGAAAGATTATACGACGATACATTATGTTTCTGGTGTCTTATGCTTTTCGTTGAGCTTCAGCGAGGAATAGTTAGTACTGACGAGGCAGAGATATCAGCGACTTATTCTGAGTGGGACCTCTTAAATGCAAAGATATCCTCACGTAGCTCTATTTTTGGAGGGTGAATGATTTGCCGCGGGTGATGGGTTAACGTAGTTCCTGCCTACCTTTCCCTCTAGAACAGACCGTTGATAGCTAGCGAAGGGTGGAACAGGTCATGCTCGGGATTATCCTATCAGCGGCAAGTAGGATGAACCGATAGACAGTATCAATTTCCGTCACAATACCCATTGGTGAATCAACTACATTTGAGTGACGTGGTACAGGAATATCAATGGGTGTGGTGAACCACGAGCTTTCGTGGGGAACGAAGGGTAATTCTCCGTTTCCGTTTATAGCAAAGTGGTATGAGACATGTCATATAAGTCGTTTATCGAGCTCTTTGCGGATCTTCACGTGCCGATCCGTAATGCTTATGGAATAATGCTTGTTCACATGGTACTGACTGTGAGCCAATAATTTTTTCATCGTTCAGAGTGTGCTTGTAGACCACACAAGGGACTGAACGTTACGGCGCGGGAGTCTGCAGGTGTTGTTGTCGGTCATTTTAGACCATGTATTGCAGCAATATAATGCGCTTCAGAGAACTGGTACTTCTTTCGGTATCTCTTCATTCCATTTCTTTTCCCCCTTCACTTGAGAGAATGAGCAAAAAGTCAGTGCAATACACAATAGAGAAATCAAGCGCTGTTTTTCAACTCTACCTACCGCTCACCTGTCAGTTGAATGAGCACTATAAACTAGATGAGCCAAGCCCATGATGAGTTGGTTGTCCAATAAAATGAAGATTCATCGACAATAGCTGGCAAAGTAACCCTACTCTTATCATATCTTCCAGTGCCTACTAAGATGTAGGCCCAATTGCCCAAGTGCCGAAAAGGGGCTCACCACCCCCCGCACCGAGGCATTTAGCCATAGTACCAACGTTCCTCCTCTAGTGGCATGCATATCTGTGTTACGATTGATGCCATTAGTGGTCTTGAAGAAGTCCTAAATATGAGATCCCCGTGCTTCCATTCTGCCAGGACATCAGGTCACCCTGCTTGCAACCCAGCTCAATACGATGCGTATCCAAACTAGTCTCATTCTTGTTTTCATCTCGTCCGCCCTGTCGGATGGCCCCTGCGACGTCAATAGCGATTCTTGCAGGTCGGTCATCAACGCCAGTGCCTGCTTCAACGAGTTCCTGTCTTTTGGAAACAAGAACCAGGTGCTGAATTGCCTTGCTGGTACGGATGGGACAGCTACGCCCCAACAGAAGGTAAAATAAACAATACAATGACTGCACATGCATTAGCTAAGTTTACCTCGCAGATGTGCGCGTGCACCGGCTGCCTCGGACCGGCCATGATAAGTTGGATCAATAAGAATCAGGTCTGCCCTTGAGCGATAGTCAAGCTTCTCGGGAAAAGTAGCATGATGTGTGGGTTGGACTTCATAGGAGACGAGGTACTTGTGGCAGGGTCGAATGGGACTGGCAGAATGTGCGATGTTTGTATTCGAAATCTGCAAACACGGTCGCCGCCGAGGCCATGCCAATGGCTGTGGCTGGGTCCATCGTTGCAACAAGTGTAGATCACAATTCTCTACTTTTTGGCTAGGAGGCCGTTCAATGGTCTCAGCCACGTGAATAGTTTGTAACATTCGAACAAATGTTTCGAGATTCATGGCACAAAGCTTAATTACTGCGAGCGCAACATGTGAGAAGAAAGGAGGTCGAAGCGAATGTGACAGATATGAGGAGCGACGCCGTGGGCTCAGCTCGAAATGGCCTGGTCTCCTGCAAGTATGCTGAAAAGGTCTAGTCAGTGCTGCCTGCATGCCCTGCCCAAGTTCTGCCCAGTCTAATTTCTCTTACCAGTCGTACAATACGCAAGCCGCAAGAGGGGCAAACCTACCTCGCGTAGAGACCTAAGTGCCCTGCGGCCAGCAGCCTGCAGCCTGCAGCCTGCAGCAGTGCAGCAAGTATGACGCCAGTAGTTACGTTCTTGCTTCGGAACATATTGCCTTTGCTTCACCAAGCGAAGGTTCCCCAAGATGCTCCTGCTGGTGCTTATTTTGAATCGCTACTCGAGGCACTTGTTCGATAGTACCGCCGTCGTCTTTCAAGCAACCTGCAGCGCAAAATCTTTGGGTTTCTGAACTTGTGCAGTCTTAAGGATCTCGAGGTTACCCATACGAAACGCTCGGAACGAGACTTTGAAGAGGTGGTGATTTGCCTCATTGAGACATGAGATCCTGGACATTTGTCTGCCGTCGTGGCTCCCAGTCGCATGAGGCCTCCGGTGCAAAATGAAAGCTTGGGGAGCTTGTTCTGGAGTGACACCGCTGTTGTCTTGGTCGGCGGCAATGCACCTCTCAAGTTCCGCGAAAATGGATGAGTTCGTATGTAGCCTTACCTGGGCGGCTGCTGTGAGTTTTGCATGACACTCCCAGGGTTCACATTATCACCAAAGTCTTTAATTTTGAGGTTCTTACTCATGGGCCGGATCATTAACACGAACGCGAAACTGGGCGGATTTATGGACATTGACACATTGTAGGCTGTGAAACGCGGCGAAAGGGAATGTTGGCCTTTACGATTATTCAATACTTTTATGGCATCGAGCAGTACTTGCAAAATTCGAGCCTTTTCCACTTCCAACATCCCCCTTCCTATTTTCGCACTGGCCCGAGTCAAGGACGGCGTTGGAGTGACGGTGCCGTTATTTGCCTTAGACCTAGAGAGGCGTGGGAGTCGGGGTAGGGCAGTTAGTGGGTGTCACCGTAATCAAGCCCCATCCCGTCTAAAAAGATCAGTTAGCGGGTCTGTTTCAACTCACACGAGACCATTGGGCAGTAGTAGTCTTGAGGAGATCTACTTACCGTGCACTGCATACAACTCGTCACAGTCGGACAGACTGTCTCTGTGACCGGCTGAACAGTCATGCTTGGACATCCGCACTCCAACTCAACGGCACCTATATTTGCATTAGTCGGAATTCTGCCGAGAGCCGTCCTACGGAGTCGACAATTGTATGGAGAAAAGGGGGAACTGACGGTCATCCCAGCAGTTATTGGCCCAAGTAGCGCAGGGCGTCGGGCACCCGGTCGTGGCCGTGATGGTCTGCGTGGGCTTCATGGTACAGGACGAAGGCAGACCGATTGTAATGGTTGTCAACGTGTATGAAGGCGCGCCGCCTTTTTCCTGGGGCAAAGCTGCCACAATGGAACTGTCGAGAGAAATATCAGCGGCCTCTGTCCGCGAAGATTGCGATGAATGTCCAGGAGCTAATCATAATTACCTTAGGAGCAGGATCGCGATTGACTTGAAGGACTGCATGATGATGATGCCTGAGTAACGATTGCGGTGAGACAAAGTCGGACTGTGTACAGCTTCAATGAGGAGATTAGATCAACCCTGTGGGCTTGCTGCAGTGGAATATTTGTTCATTGGGAGTAGATCTGCTTTGGCTATTTATACTGTCGCCCTTCTACGCGAGTCCGATCAAAATCTTACCGGTCTTCATATTCCTGACCGGTCCAGAGCCTATATGATTTATCCGGCCGCAGCTATTCGGCTTCGTATCATCCACGCCAAGCCATGGAAGGATGGAAAAGGAAGTCTTAATGTAGGTGAGATGGAAGATGACTGCAGTATTGAATACGGGTTTCACAGGGTAACGAGGCACAGCATGTATACATCCTCCCAAGGAGGAATGGCCACGATTACTTACAGACCGAGTTGTGCAGATGGGCCCAGGGAGCCAGAGTAAGAGGAGCACGAGTGGCCGAACAGACTCTGAAGGATTCAAGCTACGGGCTCCAATGAGCGAAATATGCCCTCATTCGGGTCGGCGCGGTTCTGCCCATCGAGACCTTGAATATGCATAACTATAGCCGGTCAAACGCTATAGGGGCGGGATGACAGACGAGAATGCGAACGCATGTCGGAATCCTTCCTCACTTGGATTGGCTGCTTACTTACATTTTTCCCGTGGTTGTATTGAGGGCCTCAGTAATGCGGCCACCGCTCACACAGCAGGTCTAGCTCCCTGCGCGTTGTTGCCCGTCTGTAAGCTGCAAGACAGCTATTGAAGGCATGAATTCCTTGCAAAATTACTGACAACAATTAATATTCCTTGAAACTGTCGTGGACCTGGAAGCTCAAGTTCATCCACCCAACTGATAGCAATAACGACGGCAAAGATAGGGTCCTCCTGAATGCAGTGTCCGCACATGCACATCTTGAATGCTAACAGCCTTCGGCCCGTCCTCCCGATGACGCTTGTAGCGAGAGCACGGATGTACGATAAATTGACTGGCTTTGGGGAGCAGCTCAACTTTTCTGCTACCCGCGATATTCTTCAAAATACTCTATCACATGTGACCAGAAATTGACAGCATTCCCTCCCCCTCAAGACACGAAGCAGTAGTATTCTAATTGTCATGCCATATGTGCATCATTCAGTCCTCCAAACAGCCAAGTCGTCTCTTGAGGAGTCGCGAGACATGGATATGGGTTGATCGTAAATCCCTCAAGCACGGCGAAGTATCGTGAAAGTAAGTACAGCAAACCAACATTAGTCTTCCTTCTCGGAGATAGTTCTTCGACATACAACGACGATGTTACATCTCTAAAGTTGCACAGCCACGCTCGGGGCGCCATGTTATCATCGCCAACAGGCCCAGAGGCACTTGGTCGACATGAGGTGTGCCTCCCTTGCTCCGTCTCATATTCGCCCAGGCGACGTCCTAGCAAGATCGAGAGATGGAAAATCTACAAACGACTAAAGTCAAATCAGCTAATTTACATGCCGTGCGGGGATAGCGCCCATGACGGATAATCTAACCAACCCTAGGTGGCCCAGCCGTCTAGGCGTTCGAGGTTTGGCGAGGAGGGACCTATGT
The DNA here is from genome assembly GCA_021399435.1 of Diaporthe sp. PMI_573. Lineage (NCBI taxonomy): Eukaryota > Fungi > Ascomycota > Sordariomycetes > Diaporthales > Diaporthaceae > Diaporthe > Diaporthe sp. PMI_573. The sequence continues at coordinate 706,110 of JAJTUP010000029.1, read as the reverse complement.
GCCAAGTTCGCCAACCTCGGCGCTCTTCACATTCACCACTGTTTGTGTTTCTTGACCATACCAAACGATTCATTCCATAACTCTGTTTCGCCAGTCACGCGTCTGCCGCCGGCCCACCCGCATTGCTACCACCCTCCTCCATTTTCGAAGCTTTTCAATCTAACCCCGCGGGGAAGAGCGTTGTGACACGCATAAGTATCTGGCTAGCTCCTTGGGCTCGAGCTTGGTAAAGCCTTGGCCATTACTCGATCAACGGTCCAGATGTATCGCCGGCAGTGGTTGAGGAGACGGCGGGAAGGATGGCGATCTATTCGTGTTTGTATAAGGCGGTCACGAAGGCTCTCCATTGGTAGCATTTCGCCTGTGTTCGGTGTTATTTTGCACCTCGCGACGAGAATGTACTACAGATCGCTAAGCTGAGCTGTTTCTTCATAAAGTAGCTTCGCGGCGCAAAATTGGATTATAATATTCACAATAGTAACTTATCTTTGGTATTTGTCGAGTCTGTACTTGAGTCATCATGGGGCACTCGAAAACCCCCTCAGTCTCCGAGCAAACGGTGCAGCGGGTTCCAGAACCGCCAGAGGTTAGGAATTGGAAGGTGAATATCTACTGTATCGGGGTCTGTTTCGGTGCTCTTGCTCTCGGTGAGTCGAATATTTTGGATCAATGTCTTTATGTCATGTTTTAGAGCAAGCACTTACTGCATCACCCACAGGTTACGATGTCTCCGTTATGGGCGGCACATTGATCCTTCCCGCCTTCGAACGTGATTTCGGCCTCCTGAACAAGAGTCAAAAGGAACTCGACGACCTTACCTCCAACATTGTCTCCTGCTTTCAAGCAGGAATGTTCTTCGGTGCACTGGGTTCCCACTTCGCCTCAGAGCGTTTTGGCCGCAAGAGGTGTATATTCTACGCTACCATCGTCTTCATGTGCGGCGCCGCCATGCAGACTGCTTCGCATGGGCTTGTCGGCCTGATCATGGCCGGCAGAGCGATTGCAGGCCTCGGCATTGGTGGCACCGCTCCTGTCATTCCCGTGTAAGTCGTGCGATTCTTTGCTCGTCCATGGTGATGGAACCAGTGGTATCTAACGCCTGTCGCTTTCAGCTATATTGCCGAGGTTGCTCCACCCTCGATTCGTGGGCGGCTGGTCGGTTTCTACGAAATAGGTTCACAGGGAGCCCAGATGTGCGGCTTCTGGGTCAATTATGCTGTCAACAAGACTATAAGCTCGAGCAGTAAGTATATCCTGCTAGCTAAGCCCAACATACTGAGATCCATGACTGATCCTCTTCAGCTCCGGCTCAATGGCAGGTCCCTCTCGGTCTTCAGCTGTTCCCCGCCGTAATCGTGCTTGCAGTCGTGCCCTTCTGCCCGGAATCACCGCGTTGGCTGGCCAAGAATGATCGCTGGGAGAAAGCCGAGGGCATCATTTGCGATCTTCGCCAACTCCCCACCAGCCACCCTTATGTCATGCATGAGTTGAGTGAAATACGTGCTGAGGTCGAATTTGAGGCACATATTGCTGGACTGAATCCCGGGACTTGGCTCCAGTTTAAAGAGTTGTTCAAGAAGGGTATTCGCAACCGCATTGCGATTGGTTTGACGTTGATGATGTATGGCGCTTCCGATCCCTATTCAGCACTAGGCCCTTTTTATTGACTGCTGGACAGGTGCCAGAATATGACCGGGGTGAATATTATCACCTACTACTCCCCAAGAATATTTGCCACTCTTGGAATTGCCAGCACCGACCTCAAGCTTTTTGCAACAGGGTTTTATGGTGTCGCCAAGACACTCGGCATGATCATCTTCTCCTTCTACGTTGCCGACTATCTCGGTCGACGGAAGGGCTTGCTCTGGGGCTCTGCTCTGGGCTGTGTTCCAATGGTAATGCCCCATATATGTCTATCCTTCTTCCACAATACTGACAGTTCCCAGCTCTATCTTGGCGGTTATGTCATGAGGAACGATCCTGAGGCAGCTGCAAAAGCTGGGGTGACTCAGATGTCAGGCTGGGGATATCTCGCCATCGTCTGTGTTTACCTCTATGGAGTCATCTACTGTGCCACTTGGCAAGGTATCACATGGCTCTATGCTTCTGAGATCTATCCCCTCTACATCCGTTCTCTTTGTATGGCGCTCACTATAGCCGATGAGCGCCTCTGGTCATATGTTGTTTCTCGTTCTACCCCATACATGATCTCAGATATTGGATATGGCAGTAAGTGCATCATACCTTGGATTTTGGCTTTTAAAACATCTTACTAATCCATTGGAATAGCTTACTTTTTCTTTGGCGCCCTCATGGCCTGCATGGGAGTCTGGGCTTGGTGGTGCATTCGCGAGACCAAAGGTGTCCCGATTGAAGAGATGGACGCACTCTTTGGTGCACCTTGTGCAAGACATTCTCATCGCTCTCCAAAGGACGCGGAAGATCAGCTCGAAGATGAGAAGGCTGGCGCTATGGAGGTTGAGGATAGCCGCAGCGTCACAAGGTGAGAGTCATAGCAGGGGTTGTTGAGAAGGTTATCAATCGCCCGCAGACGGAGGCCATTGACAACTGAAGTGAGATAAACCAAAAGTTTCTCGTATTCTAGTAGGAACATAGCGAAGCAGTTGTGGTTGATGGTAGAGGACAGCGTGCTCACAAAGACTGAAGCGAATCTATGTGTCTACACTACAATGCATAGTATTTGCTACTGCTCGTTACTTCGTAACGCTCAAGGGTCCGTATTAGCCCAAAATAGAACATGAAACAGCGCAAACCTAATACTTGTTCCATATACGATGTAATTAGATCCTACAGGAGGGTACGTCCAGTACCAAAGTCGCACTGTGGCTGAGTAGATGGGGACTGATTTCTGTTGAAAGTGAGTAGATTTACTTAGGCGTTGAGTGAGTGAGTTAGAACTATCTCAACCGCTGTTTGCCCTGGCATGATTGATTATTTGCTGACATTCGAGTCGGACAGTACGGAGAACACATATGATCCTGGGTCATATGGGCGCAAGTCGGTCAGATTGTAGAGCTGGGACGTCTTTAATCATGGCCTGGTTGGGGCAAATTTCACTCACCTGCCAACGCCAACATGCGGAGCATGGCCTGCCTTCGGGACATTTGGCTGGCCATGGCCGGACTTGGTCGAATTCGATTTCATGGAAAACTGTAACTCTCGCGGCTTCAACCGCAACACCGCTATGATAAATGACAGTCAGCCGACTTGCGAGATCAAGGCCGCCGATCTGTCGAGCGATATCGAGTCGTATAACTGCGACGCCCATGCGCCAGGCCAGTACTGGTGGCAAGGATTCTCGAGTAACAACTTCACTGACACGGCATCTGTGGTCACTGTATGTAAGCACCCGTAGTTAGAGCTCGAGTTTGGCAACAAGCAGCAGGCAAAATCGGAAGTGTGTGGCCTGGGAAATAGACCAGAACATTCTTTTGCTATATAATTAAGCCAAACCAGCCTGACGCTTTGCCTTCTGCTCCTTTTGCAATCTCGCTGCCACCTTGACACCAAAGTCATGCTCGAAGATCTGCCTAACATCCTCCAATGGGAGCCCCTTGACCTCTGGGTACAGGAAGACGACAAAGACCCAGCCGAAGAAACAGACCCCCGCGTAGAATCCGAAGGCACCGCTGGGCGTCCAGGCCTTCATCATTGTCAGGAAAGTCGATGCGATGATGATGTTGCAGCCCCAGCAGGTCACGGTGTTCATCATCGTTCCCAGGGCACGCACCTCGAGCGGCAGGAGCTCCGTGCCCACCCAGCCGATCGTGGCCACGCCGCTGGCGAAGAAGGCGACGTAGAAGATTATGGTAACGAGGATTACGATTCCGGCCCAATTCACGCTGTCGGAGTCGAGGACCAGATCGCGCGAGATGGGTATCCAGTTGAATGCGACGGCGGCGACGACCATGCTCAAGGCCATGCCCATGACTGTGACGAGGAGGATCTTGCGTCTCCCCAGCCTGTCGATGAACAGCATGTTGACCAGCGTGAATATGAAATTTGTGCCGCCGACGACGATAGAGACTGCGGTGGCCTTCTTGAAACCAACGAGGGAGAACAATGTCGCCGAGTAGTACATCAGCGTGTTGAAACCGCCGAGTTGAGAGACTAAGGGTTTGTTAGACTGGAGCCCGTGAGGAACTAAGAGAAGGCGGCAAAACTTACTTGCCATCACCGCACATGCAGTAATCAACGCTCTGAGGTTCGAGCCCACGCAGTGCAGCTGTTTGAATTGCCACCACAGCGACTTGTCCCCGACTGCTTGGGCCTCGACCTGGATAGTCCAGGCCATATATTCCACCTTTGATCTCACCTGCTCCTCCGTTGCATCGGGGTAGACGCGCGCTATACACTCTGTAGCCTCAGCAACCTTGTCATGTGCCAGCAACTGACGGGGGGACTCGGGGCACTTGGGCAAGAGGAGGGCGAGGATTATAGGTGGTATGCCGCCGGCAGCCACCATGTATCGCCAACCATGGGGAACTTCGGTGAACGCCGCGCCCAGTGCATACGAGATGAGCTGACCAAGGGTCACGCTCAGGTTGTCGAGGGCAATCATCCGCCCGCGGTGCGGCGCAGGTGCAAGTTCGCCAATGTACAGAGGCTGGAACCAAGACGCATTAATTAGCTCCGGGCGGGAGTCATCAGCAACAAGACAAGCGGCAGCCACTTACGATGATCATGGCCGCAGAGCCGACCCCGAGACCGACGACGAACCGTCCGACCGCCATCTGCGCGACGGTGAAGGCAGCGGCCTGGACCACCGAGCCGGCCAGGAACAGCGCGCAGCCTGCATATATGCCAAACTTTCGCCCGTACTTGTCCGCCGGGAGACCTGCGATCAGGGCGCCGACCAGGGCGCCCCCGGACGTCAGGGAGGTGACCATCTCTTGCTCGCTCGACGAGAGCTCGTGGCCCAGGTCGCTCCCGAGTGTGACAAGTACCGCCGAGATGACGCCCGTGTCATAGCCTGGTTTGGCTTGGTGTTAGTTTAGGCACTTTAGAGGAAAGCAAGGTCAGCGAGGGACCACCGACCAAAGAGGAACCCGCCCATCGCTACGGTGAAGGTGATGAGCCAGACCGCTTTGGAGATCTTTGTGTTCTCAATGGAGTCATCGTAGTTGGCGATTCTGTCAATCTTGTCGAGCTTGTCGACGTGTGACACCTCGCCTTCGTACTCTCCACTTTCCTTGACATTGTCCGGGTGTTTCGTATCTACTTCACGAGACTCCATGGTCACGATACCTCCAGGTTGTATAAGAGATTATTGTAGTAGTGGGCTACAGGTCCAATTGCTTTTAAACAGGGCAACAAAAGTGCAGCTTAGCTTTCGTGATGAGCAAAATCACACCGGCAGACATTGCTAGTCGTCGAGGGTTCCACGAGCGCTTCTTATATAACATTCGACGAACGACGCTATGCGCGCTCTTCTACATACCAAGCCATATCCCGCGCGGATATTCTTTACGATTTGACCCAGAACTGTGCCTTGTCGCCGACGCCGACTCAGGCCCAACAACACACAATGCCAGGGATGCTGGTTGTGGATCCCGCGTAGTCTTGCGGGGTTGATAGTCTGGGGAAAGTCTGGGGAAAGACTACGGGGTATTTGCTATTCCCCAGGCGTGCGGAGCAATGTTGTCCATGCGCTGGGGGACTTCGTCGCGGGTCTAAACTGCCCTCCTAGGAGAGCAAAGTAATTTCCGCCGGCGGCGGTTCTGCTAGAAAGCCGGGATCTCTGCTACTCAAGGCAACTCTATCCGCGGCAATCAATGCCGGCGTTCGTGAAGCCAGTGTTCATCCCAGTGTTAGCCCGAGTCAATTGAGCGACATATACTAGCCCTGCCACGCTGCATGTTGACTGTTGTTACCAGATTGCTGGGAGCGTTACTACAGGGAAGCCAGCGCGTCCGGATGAGATAACTCGCGAAGCCCTGTGTGGCATTTTGAAAGCCTGAACCCCAAGTGCTGAAGTGTACTGAAACATTGATATCGCGGAAAGATGCGCGAGTTTTCATTCACATGCTACTAGTCACTTCGATGCGTGGCGATATTGAGGGGCGGTTCTGCCCAATTGAAGATGGTGTAATGTCATACATCATGTGCACCAGTTGACAGTTGAGTAGCCAAAGAGGGGACTGCTGCTGTGGCCATCGCATGCCCTTGCTGTACTTACATGCCAAGGCACGCATGTTCCCTCTTCTCACCTGTCAAGTCGCCACTGTCCAGCTACCAAGCCGACTGGAAAGAGCTGCGATGCTCGAGGTATAGAAACTGGCATCCCTTCGGTACACTACGAGTCAGTATCCGAGTGGCGAACGCTAGACACAAGAGATAAGAGGGGGAAAAAAAGGAGCTATGAGGTTCCCTTACTAGCTTGGAATGTGAGCCACTGCGTGGATAGCATCCCGTGTGAGACATGTGATTGTAGATTTCTGGAGCGATGGAGGCCAAAATGCATCTTCCCTAGCTCTGGGGTACAGTGGCCAACAGAATCATGACAAATGGTGTTACAAGAAACTCAAATTGAAACGCTTCGTACATGTACTTTAATTGGTATTGAAAATGTGGTCGTCTTCGCCCCTGGAACCGCCGTAGAGGATCCCGCACACGCCTGCCAGGGGCACATCCATCACGGCGTCGGTTCCTTGGTTCCAGCACTCCCGCCAGTCGACCTCCCTGTCCCTGGAGAACGGGTGCCCGTTCCAGCTCGTTTTCCTCTGGTGGTGCGCCTTGCCGCGCTGGCCCTCCCTCTCGCGCTCCCGCTCTAGGTTCCTCCTCCTCTCCTCGCTGGTGACGATGCGGCCTCTCCCGTCGACGACGGCGATCTTTCCCGCGTCGTCGACGATGGTCTCGAGGTTGTTGAGCGGCAGGGTCAGGTACTCGGTGTTGTAGAGGGCGAGGGCGACGAAGATGTAGACTAGCAGCATGACGAGGAACGAAGGGATGGCCAGGCTCCACCAGCGGTTCGGGTAGTAGTAGATGCCCAGGACGTGCAGGAAGGGCGAGGGCAGGTAGGACCACAGCAGGTAGATGAGGAAGACGAGCGACGAGAAGAGGTACAGCACGAAGCCGTAGTACTCGTAGGTGGGCACCTTGGGCGAGGCGCGCGGCACCGGCTCGGCGCTGTTGAGGCCCTCGTCGTCGCTGGCGTCGGGTGTGGTCGGGCGCGACGGCCGCAGGAGCGACGTCAGAGACGGGGAGGGAGGTAGCGGCGTCGGGGGCCGGCCGTAGTAGGGTGGGCCGAAGGAGAGCATTTGCGACTGCGTCGGCGGCGGCGGCGGCTGCGTGGGGCTGAAGGGGTCCTCCTCGTCTTCGTCGTCGTCGAGGAGGTCGTCCTCAACGTCGCTGGGGAGGTCATTCTCGTTGCCGTCCTCCCCGTCAGAGAGGAATGGGTCCTCTTCCTCCTCTGAGCTCAGCGACATGGTTTGGGTTCCAAGGGTGCGCTACCCTTGGGATCAATCCAAGCCTCGAGTTATGGTTGCTGTCGCGGTTTCGTAATGAACAGAAAGACCGACGCGACATCGAGCCGAGGCTCGTAGTCCTAACCCTTGTTAATTCTACACACACTCCCCCTCCCCCGCAGATTCGGCCAAGTGGGACGATTCGGGGGGGGGGCCTTGTGCCATACTGTGGTGCATTTTCGACCACGGTAGCTGATTCTAGGTCAAAGCCATCCTCGTCGTTTATATCCCGTTTCTTCTGTCATCTGAAGGGCTGGGCCACATGAAGAGTGATGCTGATGCCTGGTTGTTGACGTGTCCAGCGCATACTTGTCTACCAACAACGCTGAAAGACCGAATTCATCGTCAGGTAAACCACGTTCGATCGGTGGTCACTCGAGAGAATCCTACCTTGATAATGAAGGGCGGCGTAAGAGCTGTACAGGGCTCGCATGCATGTTTTGGTCAGCCTACCAGGGGTTCTGTTGCCTCGTGCTTCACTTGAGCAGGCCAACTACTGACAATCGGAAATATATTATGAGTTATTTGGCAACTTAAACTATCGATTTCGCCCATGGATTGATTGAATTTCACTGTATGATCAAGCAAGGTATGTTTACAATGTGGGCCAGTAAGTATTGCCAACATGGTGGTTCCAGAATGGTTGGCGATTCCAAGGGGCAGAAAGCTTGACCCCCATGCAGAGATGCAGATCCACTCCTCATGCCCAGGTCCACCATCAAATATTCGACAGGATACAATGGCGTGGCGAGAAGAGGTGTCTACTGTGTACATGAAGGCTTCTTAATACGTGAATTCGGCCTGGTCAGGAACTGTTTGGGCGTGGTGATTTGGGTGATCATTACCAGCTTAGATCAGTTGGACGGATCTAGTCGGGACTTCAAATCAGCAAAGAATACTGAGCCTGAGAGTGATTATACTTAACTGTGTGCGACGTGGTATCGGGACTCATGCTTTCATCACAAATGATGAATACTCGCGAAATGTGACATCCCTCGTCATTGAGGGATCATAATGACCGTATCTCCGCGTCATATTCCTGCTTAGCCCGAACATCACCGGTGAGGACTTGGTCGGGGCTTGTTATAGACATGGTTGGCACACTTCCGTGCCGGCAGATAAGTACTCGATGTTCGCCTTCCAGCGCCGCGGAATGGGCCCGCATGGCCTTCTCAGCATGACCAGACTGCCAGAGTAGCAGCGGCCCAGGTACAATAGGGAGGGCCCTTGTTTCAATTCTCGCCCTGGAAGAGTACGCATCCCGCTGGATTAACATGTGCAACCCCCGGTCAGTCATGCCACTTTGCCACTGAATATTTGACGCTCCCCGACAAAAAGGTTCGAGGGGGGGCTTTCCAGACTGAACAGGGAGTGATCGCCGTTACCAACTCGGAAGACACGCCAGCCACGGGCATCACCCAGTCGCACAACAGCATCTCATCTGTCATAATGTCGCCGGTCCAATGTTTGCGGGAACATCAGACCTCGCCAGCCCTGGGCGCTTTTATTTGTCTCATGCGCGAGGGTGATATCGGCCTGAGGCCCCCAACACTGGAGCTGTTATGACCTTGGCCGGAATTAACGCTGCGGACCTGGCAGGTATTGCCCAGGTGTGCAGCAGGTCAAGATCATCCCAGGGCACCGGTGACAGTGCAGCTGCCAAATCGAATTGCTCCATTCCATCCGGACTGGATGATCCGCGCATCGATACCCTTCTAGTATAGTATTCAACGTCTGGATATCTACCTAGTCGATCGGAGTACTAGTTCACCTCAACAATTCCGCAGCCTCCGTGCGCAATCACTATTATTGCTCAGGCAGCCTTTGCCATGTCCGCTCCACAGCGACCGATCCTGCCGAGACCAGCAGCAAACGCGGTCGTTCCCACCGAGGGTGGTGGTGAGGGGCCCCCAGGCGGTGGCCCGCCAGGCAAACAACAACTGTTGCCTCGAACAAGGAGAAACGTAAGGGCAGCATGTGAGACGTGTCGCAAGTCCAAGGTCAAGTATGCAAACCCCTTAGCAGCACATTGGGGAGCAGCTGTCTACTCACGTAGATACTGACGCGGGTTTGTTTCTGCACAGGTGTCCTGGAGAGCGCCCTGCCTGCTCGCGCTGCCAGACGCGAGGCTCGGATTGCCTTTATCTCACCGACAACACCGAGACACAGGTGCAGGCCCTCAAGCGCAAGCACGACGAGTCGCAACAGGAGAACCTGGTCTACAAGGAGCTGTACCGGCTCCTCGTCAGTGTCACCGAGGCGGAGGCCCTCGACATCCTGCAGCGCCTGCGGGCCGGGACAGATGTCGAGACCGCCGTCCGCCTCGCCCAGGAGGGCGACCTGCTCCTGCAGCTCGCCCTGAAGCCAGAGTCGCGGTTTAGGTATCAGTTCCCATACCTACCCTTCATGCCTGCGGCCCTGCAGACTTCTGACAATCCGTATTTGGAGTCCTTACTTTACGAGGGAGCTCTCCAGGGCTTCAGTCAGCCGCCGCACCAGCAGCACCAGCAACAGCAACAGCAACAGCAACAGCAACAGCAACAGCAACAGCAACAGCAACAGCAACAGCAGCAGTCATCGTCCGCCGCCGAGTCATCCCGTGCCAGCAGCTACAACAACATCTACGTGAAGCCGTACCATGCCGCGGAGCTCGTGGATGGCCGGCTGGCATCCGTGAAGGCGTCCGACTGGACCTCGGTGACTACAGACGACCACCTGTTCAGGCGTCTGCTGCGTGCGTACCTTGTTCACGAGTACTGTGTGGCACCTGCGTTTCAGAAGGATTACTTCTTGTTTGATCTGGCTCGCGGGAAGGGTCCCCTCTGCTCGCCGCTACTCGTGAACTCGGTCATGGCGATAGGAAGTGTACGTGCCACACACACCCCGTATGTCTTCTGCCCCGGGGGCATTGGACTGATTCGAGGTAGCTCAATAGTACTGCCACCATGGCAATGCATTCCGGTCACAGATATGGAACCCCCAAAATATTGGCTACAAGTTCTTAGTAGAGGCAAGGCGGCTCTGGGAGTTGGAGGATCTCGAAAACGTCAAGTTGACCACGTTTCAAGCGACGATACTACTGAGTCTGGCCTACAATAGCCACGGCATGGGTGAGTGCAAAGACCATGTGCGCAGCTTGAACCAGAATACAATTCTTTCTCTTCCAAGCTACAGCACCCGCAACAACGTTTGCCTGCTGAAACACCTGCTCTTCCAGACAAGATCGGTGATATCTTTATTCGGCACGGTGTATCGATGGCCAGGAAGATGAACCTCTTCGGGCCATTCCGAGCCCACAAGAACGTCAGGACACAACGGGCTCGCGAGTTCACGGCGTGGGCCTTTTTCAACTTCCAAACGTGAGTCAGCCCGGAGGTGGACCAAGGCGAGACTTCACAAGCCTCTATCAAACCAAACATACACACACACACATACGCACACACATACACATACACACGCACACACTATGCAAGATGGCGATTCAGGAACTCGCATCTCGCTGACCGTGGGTTGGGCGACGCTCCAAAGGTCCGCAGGGTATTACTTCATGCGGCGGGCTTCGCTCGGCGACCCGCCCGGGGTGACCCTCCCCGACCCGGCTGAGAACCCGGCCTGGTACGGCGAGTTCATGCTCGTGTACCCGCCCAACACGGCGGCGCCATCGCCGATGAACTGGCCGCACACGTTCCGGGCCATGTGCCAGCTGCGCGTCATCATGAACCAGGTGGCCCACGAGGCATTCCGGGACCACCACCCGCAGGGGGTGGCGGGCCTGCCGAGGCAACGGGCGCTGGAGATACAGTCGCGGCTCCGGGAGTGGTATGAGGGCCTGCCTGGGCCTCTGCAGCCCAAGATGGCTGTCTTCCCGAGCCACCTGAGACTTCAGTAAGCCGAACACACTCCTATTCTCCAACTGCCGTCGAGGCTAGGCCGACCATCCTCTACCCGTCTATAAAATACTAACACCCAGCCCAGCCTAGAGTACTTCGCAATACACCTCACACTATCCACAACAGTAATAGAAGAACAAGCAGAGATCCACTCCTCAACAGACTTAGAGCGCAGCAGCGAAGACTACGAAGACGGCGAGGAGGCCAGCCACCCCTTAGTGTCGCGTACGGGCCCCGCGGCGGTGCGCAACCTCGAGACGGTGGCGCGGCTGTACTACATGCGGCACGGGTTCGAGGCCTGCGACAGCTCGCTGGCGTACCCCCTGTCCCTGCTCGCGAGCATCTCGCTGCGGGCGCTCGGGAACGAGGGGGGCAACGGCGCGAGGCTGGCGACGGGCCGCGGGTGGCCCGAGGTGCTGCGGTCGACGCTCGTGCTCGCCATGAAGGGGCTGCACGAGCAGGGCCGCCACATGCACGTCTGCAAGGTGCTGTTCCGGCTGCTGGCTGACCGCATGCAGCCTGCTGAGGCAGACATACTCGGGCGGTTCGTCATCTTGTCCGGTGAGGGGGGCACTAGTGGTGGTGGCGGTGGCGACGGCGATGATGGCGGGGGGGAAGGGGAGAGGAGGGGGAGCGAGGCGGACCTAGCGCTGCATACGCGGTCGAGGTTCCCCGTGCCTGTGGTCAAGATGGGGGATGATTTGAACGCGGCCATATTGGAGAACCTGGTCCAGAAATATCAGGCTGTCAGCCTGGAGAGTAGTGATAGCAGCAGGTCTGGTAATAGCGAGGGTGATATCATTACGGCGTGACTGAGGATTTTATCAGAATGGTCCTGAAAACCCTAGACTTAATGGTACCCAGACTTATCACCAAATCGAAGAGAAAAGAGGAGAAGGGAGACGATAAAACAAATGTTCACCCCTGGAAAGAGAGCTGTTGTGATTCAAGGATCTAAGTACCCTTCCTCCGAGCCTCACATCTCCCCACACTGCGCAATAAGAACATCCAAGTCCGGCACGTCCCTACCCCGGCGGCCAGTCTTGGTAGCCTCCATCTTGCGGACGATGTCCATTCCCTCGACGACCTTGCCAAAGACAACATGCTTGCCGTCGAGGAAGGGCGTCGAGACGGTGGTGATGAAGAACTGGGAGCCGTTGGTGTTGGGACCCGCGTTGGCCATGCTCAGCAGCCCTTCCTGCTCGTGCTTGAGGGAGAAGTTCTCGTCGGCGAAGCTCTTGGGGCCGTAGATGCAGGTCGAGCCCGTGCCGTCACCGTGCAGGAAGTCGCCACCCTGGCACATGAACTTGGGGATCTGGAGGGGTGATGGTTAGTCTTGCCGGGTGGATAATTCCCTCGCAAGAAAGTGAAAAGACTTACAATTCGGTGGAACCGCGAGCCCCTGTACCCCTGCGGCTTGTTGTTCACCTTGTACTCACCCGTACAGAACTGGCGGAAGTTCTCCGCGGTCTTAGGCACGACATCCTTGAACAGCTCAAACGTGATCCGGCCGAGAGGCTCTCCTGTGTGGAAGCCATATCGTCAGCACAAGTGACAAGTGCACCTAGTAATCCTCCTCCTCTTTCACATGCAAGCCGCCAGCCCTATGGCACAAGGTCCATGCCGGCTCATAGCGAGGGGTGAGGAGACACAAAGGTGTAACGCGGCAAGCGCGGGACGGGCAGGTCGAGGGCGTCCAACGACATTCCGACGTCAACTGGACAGAACCGATCGGCCCATGCATAGAACCTGCCTCTCCCTCGGCCATCTCCCCGGACAGTAGGTAGTTGAGACCGCCCGGCCCGATAGTCACGGGGAACCCGCCGCGTGATATGCCGCAAAGTGCCAGCACCACCCGGCCACAACGCCGGCGCCACGGCAAGAGTGTTCAGCGTGGGGAACCTGTGGCGGCAGTAACTTACCACCTAGCGTGATATCAAAGAAGACCCTGCCCGCGTGGTTAGCATCGTGTTGGACAAACATGTATGTAGCCTCGCCCAAGGAAGGGGAAGAGATATGTGGGGTTAGGGTTTCCTCTCAGCCTCGCAGGGCTGGCCAGACAAAAGACCAAAGAGATTGGCGGGAGTGTGTGGCGAGATGCGCAACGGGCCGGGGAGCCCCGGGGGGATAATGGCGTGACGTGGTGTGCCCTCTTCTCTGCGGTGTGTGTGTGTGTGTGTGTGTGTGTGTGTGTGCTTCTATGCAGTGTCTGGTAGGACTCACAGTGGGTTGCCATTTTCAGGCAGCTGAGTGGGAGCCATGGCTCTCTCCGTCCGTCTGGTCTACCGACACCGATGGGTATTGTGTTATGTTGCAGGGTTGGTAGGTGATCCGTTTAGTCGCAGGTACGGCAATTGCGGTTGTGTGTTTTTTTTTGTTTGTTGATGGTAATGCTTTGGGAATAGCATCGCCGACAAATCGGATGCATTTCTGCGGGAACGGTGGAAGGTAGCTAGCTGCTTGGCTTGGTAGATCTCCGTCGACCCACTCCACCCGTCACTTCTGTCAGGTTGCGTCAAGCCGCGTCCGGCCCCAAGTGCGAACCGCAAGCTAGGGGCCGGCAACTCGGGATCTACGGCGGGAATACCGAGTGCGCTTTGATACTAAACAGACAGAAAGACCAAAATACAACGGTCTACTCTACTACAACATGCTAGTGGAAAGCCCCGTCTGGCGAGCCGTGCGCTGGAAAGAGGTCGAGGCCCTTTGTTCGTCTCCAGCAAGCGCGCCTCTTCCCCAGGCTACTGGTACTTCTGCTGGCCGGCTGGCCTGGAGGCTCCCAGATGCAGCAAAGGCGTGCAGCCACTCGTTGAGTTTAAACCAGACCAAGCAGGGACTAATCCCCCCTTTTGAGAAGCCATCCGGGCCAGGCCTTCTCCGGAACGTCACAGGGCAAAAGTCAAAAGCAGAGCATATCACCGTACGTGACAAGTAAGGCCGGCCGCACCGACGAACAGACACCGGACGAACAGCAACAATGCATCAAACCCTCGTAACGTTCCTCTCTTGCTCTAACAAACTCTGTGTCACCAGCCAGCCAGACAGCCGGTGAATGATTGATTCGTGAAGCTCACATACATACATACCCCGAGCCAGTCGCGAGGCCTGCCACGAGACAGGCAGACAGACAGGCGCACGAACGCCTGGGGAATTTGTACTTATGTTATTGTACTTATGTTATAGATGGCACCAGATATTAACGAGAAAGCTTGTCTTGGGCTGGGACTAGTGTAGTGTAGGAAGCGCGAGCCCAGATGGTGGGAGGGACCGCGAGAAAGCCCAACCAAGGACATGTGAACCCACAATGGGTGACACCGCATCTCGAGATCTCGTGGCGGGACCGTCCCGGTGCCATGATGAATTTTCCCACGAGCTGCCGGGTGGAAGCGTGGATGTTGGGTGGCTGTGCTAGGTGCGGGTATGGTGGGACAAGAACTCCTTTAGACTTATTTTTTTTTCCCACATGCTTCTGTTCACACGTCAAGACAATCCGGATGCTCGGCACCGCCCATTTGGACCCCCTCCAAGGCGACGTGGACAGAGAGGCTCAGAGGCTTTGAGGGAGGGGGGTCGGCGTGAATATGGGGGCAGGTGCACGGGGTGACGGGCGATCGGGTTGCATATCATATCATACCAGCTCGCGCCCGTCGGCTCTAGCGGAAGCCACGGCAAAAGGCCCACGGCTTGCACGGCCTAGACGAAGTCTTGTTGGTCCGCGCTGCGCCCTCGCCCCTCCTGGTGGTCCAAAGAAGGGGAAGAACGCATAGACAGACGTACAGGCGTATAGTGTGCAGTGGCAGTGGGCGGTGGGCGGTCGCGGCATGACAATTTATTATCAAGAGCCCAAGGTGCCAAGCGCTCATCCCGCAGACCTGGTGATAGGGCTGTGCTTTTCTAGCTCTGCTGGGCTGTCAGTCCCCGACGAACCGTTCAAGGCCGATCCCCAATAGCCTAGAAGCCCAGGACGCCCAGCTATCTGGGGGGCACGGCAGTGCCAGCCCGCCACGTTTGGCTTGTCGCCGTCATAGCCGTCGTCGACCTGCTGTTTATGGCTGCTGCTTTTCGGGATGCCGGGCGAGTCCTACTGGCTGCTGGTGGGTAGGTATGGATGAATGTGTGGACTTGTGGATGCCGAAACAGGATTCCAGACGATTGGGCCCCCTCCAGTGGCACCCTTTGTGCAGGAGTAAGCTAATGGTCTGTGTTAGGGTGACCCGGCAGGGGGAGTTTGTACGGCTGGGACGGGATCTCGGCCTGCATCCATCGGTGGTGGTTGACGAATCTCGGTGGTGCGTAACCGTGTAACTGTCATAAAATCTTAATTAGAGTACCCTCCATGACTCAAATACTCTTCCTCATGGGCCAGTTATTATTTGGAATGCACCACTGCGTTATTCCCGACGCACATGTGGCATGGTGGACCGCCACGTTGTGGTTGGATGTACGCGCACCCATCATTACTGTGATGGGCAACCCAGCGCGGGGGAACTCTGCAGCACAGCTCTGGGGAAGCACTCGTGGACTCGTCAAGTGAACTTTGGGGGGCGATACCTGGTACAGGATCGACGGTGCGCCATGCAGGCCAACGGTGACCGTTCAACCAAAGGCCGTGCAGTCGTGATGATGAGCCCTGGTGAGATTCGACTTTCAGATGAGATAGATTAAAACAAAGCACAGGCCGTGCGCACCATTTCGCTCAATCTTTGTAAATAACTCAGTGGATCTGCCCCCTCTCCCTCTGTGGCCTCTCTGGCTCTGTCGCCGCACGCACAGTCCCGTAGCCAAGGTGAGGGGAGGGGGCTTTTCGCAAAGGAGGTTGCATTTGCTGGTCGCATGCGGCCTCGCACGAGATGCGCTATGGTGCCAAATATACGATGGTCGCCAGTGGCCCCTGTGCTGGGCCGACCGACTGGCGACCGCAAGGGCCGCGCGCCGTGTCAGCTCGTGGCACCAACGTGACGCTGGTGTTATTATTGTTGTTGTCGTTGTTATTATTATTGTTGTTGTGAAATCGCCCCCAGAAGGGAATGGCAGAGACAACGTGGCTGGTCAGTTGCACAGCAGCTGTGGCACCCCAGGTGACGCACTGTTGCGACGACGTCCACGAAGCGGTCTGTATTACTGGGCGCCGGGTTTTGGGTTTTGGGTTTTGAGTCTGATGTTCTGCCTCAGAGGTTTGGGGGACAAGACAAGCAAAGCGCCGTCTCGTGCAGCCGCCCTGCCGCTTGCTTCCGCGGCCTGGGGTCGTGCCTAGCATCGCGGTCGGACCATGCTTATTCTCATTGTTAATCAGGCAACTCTCGGTCCCGAGGGCTGCCATTCCCGACCAAGAGGCTCCTGTCTTGTCGAAGAAGGTTGTTGGTGTTGGCGTTGGAGAGTTGGGTTGACTTTGGAGAACAGAACATTTTCAAGACGGATTGCAACTCGTTCCTTGTTGGGCAAAAGGTTTTGTTCCGTGGCCCGTTTGCTGTGGACGGTTCTCGGCGACGGCGAGGACCGCTTCAGCTGCAGGGCACGGCCGAGCTGAATGACTCTTGTGAGCGACGGCAGTTCCATCTCGTGGTCATAAGCTTTGGTGCATACTGTGGTAGACCACTCGCGTGTACTCGCGCGTAATTAATTAGTTGCATGGAGGGCACAATTGATGCAGGTTGGTGAGTCGCCAGTCAATTTCGATGTCGATGGCCCATGGTAAGTGGCTGATGGTCAATGCCATGCGATGGTGCCCAGTGTTGCATGGAGCAAAAGAGATGCGATGCAGCTCATTACACATTTTATCTAGGTACGGTAGCATCCCAACCGGGCTGCTATCCGCTTGGGAGACTCCTTCCCCAGACTCAGAATGCAGGCGGACCCACTCCATGCTTGGGTGACGGGAGCGTCTGTCAGTTGTCATTTGTCCAGCGTTAGGAAAGGTGGGCACTGAGCAGATGGCCCCAGGTCTTTGGAGGAGCCCGCCCACAGTTGAGATGCAGATGGGTGATGTCAGTGATTGACTGATTGCATCCGAAACGGAGGAGGAGGCTGGTGGTGAGATTTGAGATCAGCAACCTGCAGAATATTCAATGAATTGACGACTGCATCCGTCGGTCAAGACCATTCAATCCCAAGCCAGGGCGGCAATTCGATACTGAGACCAGCACATGTACCGAATATTGGGTACTGCAGGCGAGGGATTTTATTGACTGTTCCTGTTCCTGTAGTTGATTTCGCAGCCCTGACGAGGATTGTGAGACCCGTGCCTCCTGCTCCTTTCCCGAACCCAGGCACAGATCCCCCTTGATGACAAGTCTGGGCCCGCATTCATGCAAGCCACACTCATGCTGCCCTCCAGGGTTGGTGGTGATGTTGTGCGTGCGGCTGGGATACAATATAATAATATTGTTATTTCAATGCCACTCACTCTTTCAGTCATGTTGATCTCCCAGATCTCAATACTGCCCGTCGGTCAGTCAGATTGGGTACACCCAAACACCGAACAGGCAACGACAGGCACGACAGGCAAATCAATAGTCCTCTTCCTGTCAGCAGCACCGTCTGCCGGTGACGCGGACTAAATGCCCATAGGTGGGCTCATCTTCTGAAACTCGATGGTCAAGCTGGTTGAAGCGTATCCGAAGCACGCACTCAACCCGTCCAGACTTGCAGACAGGGACCAAGACGGAGGCCAAGACCCACAGAGAGAAAGCCAAAGCCCAAGCCACTCCCCCAAAAAGACAAAGAAAGACCCTCTCTCAACTACTGCCACTACTCACTACCGGATCCCTTGCCCTGCACCCAGGCTGCGAGGGTCACCCCTGCGCGCTCGTCCCCAGCAATCCCAGAAGGTCCCAAGAGGCAGTCCAAGCGCGAGGGAGGGGGGCGTCACAGACGAAGGCCAACCTCCACCCGCGAACAAGTCCAGACTCCACCTCCATTCCCCCCTCCCCCCTCTTTCCTCTCTTCCTCTCCCGTTCCGGGGTTAGCGCCGCTGGCCCACCTAGGCCTGGCAGCCTGGAAGAGAGAGCCTGCGAGCTGGTCAGGTCTGCATCCGCCAGTCAGTCGGCAAAGCCTACCCGCCCGCTGGAGGCTACTGGAGACTGCTGTAGAGCTGCGCCGCCCTCGCCCGCTTTTCATTCCCTGCCTTCCTCTAGAATCCAGCCAACCTCCAACCTGCCCCAGGGTTTCATTTCATCACATTCTCTCTCCCTCCCACCCGCCACTCACTCACTCACACTCTCTCTGCCTTACTGCTACTTACTTCTCCGCCTCTCCTCCTCTCCTCCTCTTCACGTCAACCCTCAACCAGCACACCACCACCCATTCCCCGTCCGGATCGGACCCCCCTCGACTCCCGGAAAAATAATTCATGGTCGCAGAGGGAATTCGCGCTGGCTTTAATAGATCGCTCATTTCCTCCTCGGGTTGTCTCCGTCAATGGACGAGGTTCAATCTGCTTCTTAATTGACTTTGCTGTCGGTTGCCGCGGCTCCTCGGTCGCTTAGGCGTGCCCGTACGCCCTGAGCCCAACCACCACAACCACAGACAGACAGCCTTGCATCGTCTGGAATCTCCATCCAGTGGGCCCCACACAACCCGGAATTCCTACACTTGACCATGGCCTTCGATAACATCGACCTGGCCGGCCTGGCCAACCTCGCCGTCCGCACCCTCCAGCACGAGATCCGACAGGCGACCACAAACGCCATTTCCTCGGCAACCTCGTCGCCGGACCCGACCCTGGCCTCCTCCAGCGACTTCCCGACCTCGACTGCATCATCAATCGACGGCCCAGCAACAACACCCGCTGATACTGGCAACAACAATGGAAATGGAAACGGTAATGGAAACGGCAGCGGTCAGGGCTCGTCACCACTGCTCTTCTTTGTCGCGCTCGGCTTTGGTGTAGTGTTTACGAACCTCTGGTGAGCATTTGGTTCAATCCCACGGCTACGCACAGCCGGTGCAGCCGGTGCAGGTCTGGCGAATTGTTCTAATTTGTGACGCGAACAGGATCATTGTCGGTGTTAAGTACTGCTTCCGCTACAATGCCCGGAATCGCAACATCCGGATGACGGGCGAGGACGGCGAGCCTATCAACCTCGAGAATATGCCTCAGCACCCACGCCGGCGCCGCCGGGAGAAGAAGCTGATGACCATGGACGAGGTGAACGAAAAGTTCCCCATGATGAAATACAAAAACTGGGTCGCAAGCCGTGCTCAGGAAGGCCTCCCCACCCGTGGCGGTATTTCTCAGCCACCAAGCCGGGCAAATAGTCTTCGGGACGCAGATGGTATCATTCCCACGATCAAAGAGCGCGAATCTATTGAGGACAGACCACCGACAAGCGGAACGTCCATCGTCAGAGAGACCACCCGTGAGCCAACCACTGAACATGCCGAGAAGGCCGCACCTACCACCACCGCGACCGGCGAGGCACAGTCTACGACAAGTCCTGCTACTGCCGACACCACAACAGAACCACTATCGAGAACTGACAGCCCCGTCTCCGATGACGACCACTATGTAGACGAGGACGACCAAATCCATGATGCTCTACCACCAGAGGCGCTCGAGTCATCCGGCGACACTTGTGCTATTTGCATCGATACCCTGGAGGACGACGACGACGTCCGCGGATTGACTTGTGGCCATGCCTTCCATGCTGTGTGTCTCGACCCATGGTTGACCAGTAGGCGTGCCTGCTGCCCACTCTGCAAGGCTGATTACTACACACCTAAGCCCCGTCAGCCTCAGCCCGAAGGTGTCGAGGGGACGCAGGTCGGGCCCACCGTTTCGATTGCCCAGGACCCGCGGACGGCCAGGGCGAACATGCCCTCGCGACCTGGTGTTGCGTGGATTTTCTCAGGCCGACGAGGACGGATGGGTCTGCCTCAAATGGGCAGAAATAGGGATAACGGCTCTTCCCAGCCTCAAACACAATCGCGCAGTAACAACAACGGGAGACGGCAGCGGCAACAGCAGCAGCCGCAGCAGCAACAGCGTACTGGCTTCTTCTCTCGGTCGGGCACGCAGCCATCATCACGCTCGGAACCAACGACCACCGATAACGCCACGGGGACGCAGACCACCGAGGCACGCTCCGGGGGTTTCCTGTCCTCTATCCGGCAACAACTGCCCAGCTTTGGACGGTCCACGGCGGCGCAAGAGCAGTCGGCCACAAACGCACAAGTCACACCATCGGCCTTAGAGGCCGGCACTCGTGCGGATGCGGCAAGATGACAGGCATAACAGAAATTAGATTATGAATTTGACGTTATTTATTTTTTGCCAAAGAAAAGGAGCCGCCTCTCAGTACATTTGCCGGACTTGTCGACCATTATTATATCGACATTGTATATCAACCCCATCTCAAACCAGCAGCCCCAAATACTGGATCTCTGTTCCGATATGGCCACTTACCAGAGCGGTTCTCGGTTTTACTGCCAATATGATGCGAGAGATACCGTGCGGCTCTGCTGGACCTTCATATTTCTCCATATATACGTATCGCAAAATTTGCGTGACATCAAACCCCGGGTTCGTCCAGGACGGGAATGTGCTCGTCTCGATGCTTCACTTCCATGCCGTGCAGGGTTGCTCTCATGGGCCGGCTGGATTGCTCGAGATGGTAGGGGAGTTGTGAAGGCCACAGGGTGGTTTGGGGGATAGGCTCACAAGGCCTGGCCAAGGATGGGTGGGTGGAAGCATGGATGGGAGCGGGGGGAGGGATATCAAAGCGCATTGAATTTTTGGTGATTTCTCCCATTGTCGGCTGTCGTCGATGGGGTTTTGCGGGGAGTTGAAAGTCGTATCTGTTGCTTGTACTACTGGAGATTCAAGGCGTTGCATTTGGGTCGGTCAGTCGGTCATTCTGCGAATGGGAAATACCGCCCGCCGTTGCTGATAGGCACGGACGGGAACAAGAAGCTGGTCCGTCCTGGCCCTTTTTGGCATGGTGACATGTCTCGGTCTCGCCCTGCATTCGAGTGCGTTTGTATTCGCGCTCGCTTTCTCTGGGTATACTGCGCCTGTACTACAAAGCCAGTCCACCCTCGCGGGCCGCACCGCCTTGCCCCGGCCCGTTCCTCACAGGTAATTCCCCTTCTGGAACCTGCCGCCAAAGTCCGACGCCCTGTTCAGCAGCTCCTTGCGCTGCGACGCCGTGATCTTCATCCCGAGGCCCATGTCCTTCTCGCGGTCGAACGCCCTCTTGCTCGGGTCGTCGTCCTCTTCTTCCTCGTCACCGCCACCGCCCTTCCTGGCAGTTGTACCGCCGCTGCCACCACCACCACCCGCAGCCCCGGCCTTCTTGGCGGCCTGGTGCTGCTCGACCAGGCTCCTGCCCCGCGTCTGCTCCGTGAAGGCGCGGATCTTGTCCTGCTGGCCCTCCTTGCTGGTGCTGCTGCTGGCACCACCTGCCCCGCTCTTCTTGCCCCTGTTTGCTGCCGCGGCCTGCTGCTGCTGCTGCTGCTGCTCGTCGCCGCCGCGGCCTAGCACCGCGTCCGCGAGCCGCTTCGCCTTCTCCTCGGGCGTCTCGGTCCAGATGCTGCTTATGCCGGTGGGCCGTGATGTGGCCCCCGCCCCGCTGGCGAACTTGCGCGCCTTGATCTTGGTCGGGTCTCGCTCCTGGTACCCCGTTGGCTCCGGCGGGGCGAGCATCCAGTCGTCGCGGGCGGGTTTCTCTGGTGCTGACGGGGCGGTTTGACGTGGTAAGGAGGGGTTGTTTCTTGATGGCGCGGCGCCGGGCAGGGCGGGGCCGTAGTCGTCGTCTGAGTCTGAGTCTGACCCTGAGTCCCGGTTCGAGTCTGGGGCGGTCGTGGGTCGTTGGGCTAGGTCTGCGGGTGGGGGCGCGGGGCCCATTACACGCCTTGGCTGTTGCGCGGTGGGTTTTGGTGGTGGTGGTGCTGGGCCTGTGTCGTCGTCGTCGGAATCGGAGCCCAAGGCGATCTCGTCTGTGTTGCTGCCGCTGGCCGCGGCCGTGGGCGGTAGCGATGGTCCTATTGATGGTCTTTGTTGTGGCCCAGCTGTTGTTGGCTTGGGCGCACGTTGCCCGTAGCCATCGTCTGAGTCGCTCCCCTCGCCATCTAGGGCTATCTCGTTGTCGTTGTTGGGTCTTGAGGTCTTGGTTGATGGAGAGTCGGGGCTTCGGTCTTCGGGACTGCGCTTCCGCTTGGTGAGGTGTGGTGGTAGTTGGGGCCCAATTGATGACATCGTGGGGGTTAGCACTCGATCGAGGTGTATTCCGGGCGTTTCGAAGATTGTGATGATGTCTAGGTGTGGATTGGGCGTTGGTGAGAGAGGTGCGAAGAAGTGAGGTGATGTCTTGGAATGTATGTAAGGAACAGGAGCGCATGCATTGCCCCGGACGGTGTTCCCAGGATGTCCTTATCTTATCGGCGGTCCCTCACCCGTGGTAGGAGGCAAGCTCGTACCCCTGCGGGCTGCGGCCTGTAGTCCAGTCTAGCTGCAGATAGCTCTCGGTGGGCTGGGAAGGTGTGCGTAATTGGGCGGAGGACGGCAGAGGAATGAGGACGTTGACTGCCTGTTCCACTTACACCAATTCAGTCAAGGAAAAGCCACCGTCTGTCCTAGTCGCAAAACTCCAAGGTCCCATGCGACCACGCTTATAGACTTGTGTGAAACGAGCTCCGTCGTTGAAGCCACCGCCCAGCTTGCCAAGTGACCGTCCCTCAGCGCTCTCAGCACTTTTCGTCCCACAGCGACTCTCGAGCTCCGGACTTCCTGGAGTGCCCACAGCCAAGCTCGGAGCCATGCCCAGCACGAGTCCGTCCCGATGAGCGCATCATCAGAGGAGAGGGAAGATGCTGCTGGGGAGGAGATGTCAGATATGGCCGACCCTCCTGCGGTCCAAGATTCTGGCGACGAGCAGCAGGCGCCAGCGGACCAGGTCGCCAACCACCACATCTCCGATTTGCTAGAGGAGGAGCGACAGCAGGACTCAACGCTGCTGTCGGATGGGAATGGTCTTGCCCACAGATACAAGAAACTAGCCGAGGAAGAGATAGAGGCCACGTCCGATAATGGCTCGGTGGACGCACTGCCCAGGAGGGCCGGAAGTCCCGTCGACTCCATGATTTCCATTCCGGATCGCTCTCCTTCAGTCCAGGTAACACCTCCCGCAGTCCCTCTTTCCGACATCCCCC
The DNA here is from genome assembly GCA_021399435.1 of Diaporthe sp. PMI_573. Classification (NCBI taxonomy): domain Eukaryota; kingdom Fungi; phylum Ascomycota; class Sordariomycetes; order Diaporthales; family Diaporthaceae; genus Diaporthe; species Diaporthe sp. PMI_573. Next base: position 682,586 of record JAJTUP010000029.1, on the reverse strand, counting down.
AACCAAGAGCTAACATTTCCAGGGCTCTGGTATTTCCTCTCCCAGTAGCAGCGTCCTCCCATCGCTCGCCTCGAGACCCCGGATGGGGAGCCCGACCCCGTCCTTTCGACCCTTCGACCGCCGCTTCCAGTCCCGGATCTCCACGCCGAGCAACCTTTCCCCCAGGCCCTCCTCCCCGGCATTCCTATCAAGTCACAGCAGGCATGCCTCCCTGACTAGCCAGATCCTTCTGGACACTGGCGACACCGAGACTCCGTCCCCGCCGTGGGAGGTTGTCAGATGGACCAAGCTGAGGAAGCTCAACGGTTCGGCGTTTTCAGAAGTTGGCAAAAGGAACTTTGGATCTCCAACATGCATTGCCGTCTCGACCCACATAGTCCTCGGGACCTCCAAGGGCATAATATTAATGTTTGACTACAACCAAAACCTGAAGATGATCATTGGGCCGGGAACCAAGGCTGTCGAGTGCGGCGCGATTGTCTCCGTCGCAATATCAGCAGATCATACCACCTTGGGCGGCGGCCATGCGGATGGGAGCATCTTCACGTGGGACACCTCACGGGTATCTCGCCCCTTCCTGCATATTCCTCCACTGGACGCCGCGCAGACGCAGAACCGCACGACGGATGGCCATATGCCAGGGGTCGCCATCACTCATCTGGGGTTCCTTGGTACAAGACACACTGCTCTCGTGTCTGCCGACGACAGGGGCATGGCCTTTTCACACCTTGCAACGCGAGGCACTGGATCTTTCGGTCGGACAGTCAAGACTACCAGGATATTAGGACGGTATCCGGACTCGAAACCCCTTGCATCCGGCAAAGTTCTGAAGCCTAGTACGGTTCTTGCCTTTGCGCCTTTGCCTCTTGGGACTATCGAGCGTGCCACAGATACCATGGGCTTGACTGCAATGCTGACCCCCTATCTACTGGTCATTGTGTCAACCACGCCCATCGCCCAGACGCAGCACAAGTCGGCGAGGCCTAAAGAGGTCGCCGCTCATAGTGCTATGACGGGGTGCCTGGCTTGGTTCCCTGCCGTGAAGCTGAAAGTCGCGGATGCGGCAACCGGCAGCCAGACTGCCAAGGCAAAGCTCGTGTACTGCTGGTCTAATGTCCTGACGGTGTTGGACGTCGACGAGATACCCGGCGAGGATAAGGACAAACCGCCAAGTCTCAAGTTCAAAGCAAGGAGCAGATGGAAATGTGAAGAGGCGGTCGTGGCCGTGCAATGGCTGAGCCGGTCCGTGCTGACAGTCCTCACGATCAGCCAGAGGTTGATTGTTCTAGAGGATCGGAGCATGCGGATGACTGAGGCATTCGACCTCATAGGGCGGCACATATATCATGTCGACCTCTTTTCGAAACAACTTCACACCTTGGTCGAGCAACTTGACGAAGAAGACACATCAATGCATGGTGTAGTGGCCGACGCCTTCTACATGAGCTTCAAGGCGTACAAAAATCGAATTTTCCTCATGGGCTTCAACGATATCTCTATCGGGGCACTGTCCAACTGGGCAGATCGTCTTATTGCGCTGATGGAGAATGGCGACTATGTTGGCGCTATCAAATTAGCCACGCTGTACTATACGGGAGATGCAAACAAGCTCACGGTGGGATTGCCAGAAAACACTGATGTGCGGCACACCATGGTCAAAGACAAGCTCTTGGAGCTCATGAGCGCATCCTTGAAGTATGCCTTTGGCCAGCGACAGAGGGACCCTGAAGCTGTAGACGACAGTCAGCTGCAAGAGCTAAGCGAGACCTGCTTTACTGCTTGTCATAGCATTGGGAACATCGATTTCTTGTTTGACGACATGTACGAGTGCTACGAGGATGCTGGCGTTGAAGGCATCTTCCTCGAAACCATGGAATCGTACATCCTGGAGAGGACTATCTCGTCTGTACCGCCCACAGTCGTGAAAGGCATGGTTGCTCACTTCGTTGGCAAGGGGCTGGAGAGTCGGCTCGAGGAGATGATTTGCCATATGGAAACAACCACCATGGACCTGGACCAGGTCACGGGCCTGTGCAAGCAAAACGGCCTTTATGACGCTCTTATTTATGTCTGGAATCAGGCACTCGACGACTATATTACGCCGCTAATTGACTTGCTGACGCTTTTGATACCCTTGATGCGCGAAGCGGACGACGAGCCTTCGGGAAACATCTTGGACGAGGAAGCTTCCAGTGTCAACGCCTTGAAGATATTCCCATACCTTTCTTACATTCTGACGAGCCGAGTCTATCCCACGGGCGAGACGATCGAACATGCGCGGTCTATGAAAGCGAAAGCAGAGCTCTACTGGTTTCTCTTCTCTGGAAAGAGCATAGTGTGGCCCAAGGGGAGCAGCAAGCGTTTTCTCACCCGACCCAATCAGACTGATGAGCCATCGTTCCCATATCTTCGGATGATCCTGAAGTTTGATGCACCGAGTTTCCTGAGCTCGCTGAACGAGGCATTCGAGGACTCGTTCTTGAACGACTCTCCGGAGAAGCAAGTCAACGGAGGGGCGAGGGGAGACCTGCCGGAAGAACAGATCTTTGGCCTCACGGTTGATCGGCAGTATATCGTTTCCATCTTGATCGAGATTATGAACCCTACCGACTTCGCGGCTGAGGACACCATTTACCTGGACATGTTCATCGCAAGAAATCTGCCGAAATACCCGCAGTACCTACTGCTGCCAGGCTCAGCGCTAACGAAGGTGTTGACTGGGCTTTGCAATTTTCCAGGCGCGGATCTTGCAGATGACGCTCAACTGAGTGCTGAATATCTTCTGTCTGTACACAACCCATCCGACCTTCCCACGCTCATGCCACTATTCAAGAGAGCCGGGTTCTATCGAATTTTGAAAAGACAGTACAGACTGGACAGGCAATACGGCAAGCTGCTGCAGACGTACTTTGAGGATCCAGATGACAAAGACGCCACATTTGACTGCATTACGAACTGCCTGCGTCCGCAGACTGGGCTTTCTAAGCGCCAGATTGGAGAAGTGCACCAGGTCATCAGGGAAAATTCGAGAGACCTGGTGGACCTTGACCCTTCACGGGCAGCGAAGGTAGTCGAACTGTACGCACCGGGGCTACATCGCCACATACTGGAATCCACAAACGACGAGCCAGAGTTGCAGTACAGCTACCTCAAGGCCGTCCTGGAGCCCGCTGTCGAGCGTTCGGAGGACTTCAAACCATCGGCCGAAAGAGATCTGATCGAGCAGTATGTGCAACTCATGTGCAGGTATGAGCCGACCCATGTCTCAGACTATGTGGGGATTGTACAGTCCACCAATTTGCGGCTAGACAAGCTTCTACCTACCATGGAGGAGACCGGTGTCATTGACGCAGCGGTCGTGTTGATGGCGCGCGAGGGCCAAGTACACGAGGCCATGGACAGGCTTGTCAAGCAGTTGAACACGCTCGAGTCTGCCCTGCAGGGTCTCCTAACTGGGACCGAGGAGGACGATGCCCCTGCCGACCTCCATTCCTCAACTGCAGATCTTCTGAAAGGCCTGCAAAAGTATACGCATGTGGGAATTTGGCTCTGCCAGGGACAGACCAAGACGGCAAAGAGATTGGCGGCTGGGCAACGCAAGAAAAAGTCAACGTCTACGGATGACCTGTCACCCGATGAGACATTGTGGCTCAGCCTCATTGATGCAACAGTCCAAATTACCCGTCGCCTATCGACCTCGATCCAGAACATTGCCAATCAGGCGTCCTCAAATGCCGAAAAGGGCAAGCAGGTCAACGGGATCGACACACGACAACAAGAGATAGACACGGAGAGACTGGTAGGGCTCCTCCGCTCCCTCGTCCAACACACCTTCACAGCCCTGCTCGCCGCCACATCCACGCCCTCCACCCAGCAGCAGCCGAGCGGGCCAACCCGCGTCCTGTCCACCACCGCTTCTGCGGTGGGCGACAACCTCGCCTTCCTGCGCATCCTGCGCGCCTTCCTCGCAAAAGCCGCGGCCTCGTCCCCGACCCTCGCGGACCTCCGGGCGGTCCTGCAGTCCATCTTCGCGGCGTACGCGTACGAGGAGTCGATCCTTCGCTTGTCGAACCGGCTCCTCGAGCGCAGCCTCTTCGTGAGCGTCAGGCAGGCGACGCAGCTCCGGCAGCGCGGGTGGAGGCCCCGCGGCTCGACGTGCGAGGCGTGCGGCGTCCGCGTCTGGGGGCCCGGGGCCGTCTCCAGTGGGATCATCGACGCGTGGGAGGAGAGGACGGCTGCTGAGGAGGGGAGGCGGAGGGCGAGGCTTGCGGGACTTGGTGGGCGGACGGCTGAGCGCGGGAAGGGGCGGGAGAAGGTTGGGCGGGAGGGCATGACGATGTTTGATTATGGCGGGGCGGGCGCCTCGGGGTTCGATGGCGGTGGTGGTGGTGGTGGTGGGAGGGGTAAGGGGAAGGACTCGTCTGTGCCCATGACGCCTGAGTCTTTCGAGGCGAGGACGCCGGACCTTGGTGGCGGCGAGGGGTCGCCGCCTGAGGAGGATGAGCAGCAAAACGAGGAGGGCGCCGCACAACAGCAGCAACAGCAGCCGTCATCGCAGGCTGGGCCCGCGGCCTCGCAGCCGGCGTATCGGCCGCTGGTCGTGCTGGCGTGTCGGCATATTTATCATCAGAGCTGCCTGGAGGCGCTGCAGCCGCGGGACGAGGTGACGGGCGCGAGGAGGCATGTCGATGAGTACGGGAGGGAGAGGGAGTACAGGTGTCCTATTGATGGGTAGGGTAGATAGAGCTGGGGCTAGGGCTACCGAGAAATGCATGTGCTATTTCCAGGTTTGCTTTGAGCAGCAGTGCGTGGATGTGTTTGACTTTGGTGTGCTCTTGTGCTCTCCCATTCTGGGAACAGTTTTCAAGATCGTGGGATGTCTTGTCAACTTGTTGCCCTCTGATCACGGTGAGACTCTTTCACATTTGAAATGTCCAGTCCCCAACTACTTCCCGTTCGCCTTCCTACCTCCCGTCTTCCTTCATCTACATTATTACAGTATCGCCGCCACATGTTCAAAAATCGCAATATGTCACTGCGGAGGCCCCTGTGGCTTGATTGTCATCTACCTAGGTACTTTGTTACCTTTACATACCTCATAGGAGGTTGTGAGGTTTTCCTATAGGAGGCTGTCCCATAGGAGGTTATCCAATAGGAGGTTGTGAGGTTGTGAGGTTGTGAGGCTGTCCTACAGGAGGCTGTCCTATAGGAGGTTATCCCATAGGAGGTTGTGAGGCTGTCCCACACGAGGTTGTCCCATGGAAGATTATTCCATAGAAGGTAGAGCAGTTGCCCATGTGGTTCATTGGGTAAGTACCTGGGTAGCTAGGCAAGTATTGGTGCTGTGGCCGCGTAGCAGGCACTCGAGCAAAGCTCGTTCTTCCTAATTGACAAGCCACTTCAAGTTAAGAGTCACCTTCAGTCCCTGCCCAACTTTGAGCAAGTTTTCACTCTTCCCAATCCAATCCTTCATCCCAGCTCAATCATTCCTGAAAAAGGACATCGACCGACCAGCACGTCTCCCTCAAGTTTGTTGCCACCCTTTTTGGCGAGCCCTCGTTCTTCAACAAACGTCGACTTCGGCGAACTGCACCTGTTGTTTCCTTTGAGGAAATTGGACGGCGCAAGGGAAAAGGGAGGAAAGGAAATGGGGAAGGAAAAGCATATGGACCCGGGTGTTGGCACAGAACTGCTTATACTAACATGCATTCTCCGAAGCGGAGAAGTCAAGATTCAGGTCACATCCACCAGCCGAAGATGGTTCGCCTGGGCAAATCTAGGAGGAGGAAGCAAGGACTAATATTGGCCAGTCGCAGGCTTTCGGGGTCGTCTCTGCGCGCCTGTGCCAAACACACCATAGCTCCTCCACTAGAAAAGTTTTGATGCAAAATTGACCAAGTTGCTTTACACTGATTTCCTCCATGGCAAACTACATTGCCCATGCTCACAGTGACCTTGAAACATGGCACGAAGTAACAAGTGGCATAGCCAGCCAGTAAGTATCATGAACACCCGGGGTCACCTAGGTCTACTCAGCCGCTGTCAGGCTCACCACTCAAATTTGACGGACAGTATTACGAATGAACATCACACAATACGAAGACACCAGAAGTCCAAAATTTGAATCCCCTCAACACAGAGGGCTGGAATGAAATTGGTATCACTAATCCCATCTACCTAAATACAACAAAACGCCCACGATGCATGCATGTAATGCGAGAAAAGAAGACCACATCGGGCCTCTTATCTCATATTTCTCTGGGGTTGGGGCGGAGGACGATGCCTTCCTCCTCTGATGTGGGTGCAAATGCCAATCTGAATAAGAAAAACAAAAACAAAAGACCGAAACGCAGTGGTGGTATCTTTAGCGGGCCCAGCCTCGCCTATGCAAAGAGAAAAAAGAAAACAAAATGCAAATCAACGCCACCGTCCGTCCCTTCTCATGAACCCGTTTCACATTTCCCTTTCATAATGCCCCTTGAAATCATTTCCTCGTATGCCCATACCATGTTTACATGCCCTGTCCTGTATCACCGGGTCCCTGTTTTTTTGCCTGCCTGACCTGACCTTGACACCCGAATCCGGTTCCCAGTGTGGTAGGTGATGTGTGTGGAGGGGTGGGGGTTGTGTATGTACGTTGCGTAGTCCGGTTTTCGAGCCGGGCGATGATGATGGTGGTGGTGGTGATGCATATGGACAATCGAATGAAGTGAGAAAGGAAGAAAGGATTGGAGTTGGTGAGGGTGAGGGTGAACGGAGACCTTATGAGAGGTTGCGCTCGATGCGGGATCGCCTCCTCTTGGTGAATGGCTCCACGGCGGGCGCGACGCCTGGCGTTGGGATTGCGAGTCCACCAGTGCTGTCCTCACTGATGACACCAGCAGCAGCGTCGACACCTGCCGAAGCTGTCACCGTGACGGTGGTCACACCCTCAGTGACGGTGACGGTGCTGAGCTCTGTGACAGTGGCACCGTCGGCGGCTGCCGCGCTGGTAGCCGACGAGGCCGCGGTTGTGACGGTAGCGAAAGTCGAAGCCGAGGAGGATGCCACGCCGGCACTACCTGAGGCAGCTGGGCGGCCAGTTGGAGCCGCGCCGCCAGAGGAAGCACCACCCGTCGTGGCGGAGTTGCCGCTGCCGCTGCCGCTGCCGACCAGGTCTGGTGGTGCAGACATGCCGGTGTTGCTGCTCGAGTCAGCGTTGGCGCCGTCGACGCCAACAGCGAAGTTGCCGGTGAGCTCCTGGGGCACGGCGGCGCTGTCCCAAGACTGGCCCTTGGAGAAGGTGTTGGCGAACTTGGCCTTCGACTTAGCGCCGGCGCCGGTGCCGCTGCTGCAGGCCGGGGACTTGACGTCGCCGAGATCGTCAGCGCAGGGGTCGACGATCTCCATATCCATGCACGAGGTGTATGTCTCTGGCTTGGTGACCTCGACGCCATCGTCGCCGACCATGGCGTTGGCCTTGGAGAGGGTGGGCCAGTCCCAGACCCAGTACAGGGTGTAGTCGGAGCCGACGGTGAGGTCGGAGGGAAGCTGAAGGTCGGACTGGCACCACAGGTCCTCGCCCATGGGGTTCGTGGCCTCCTTGTTGAACTGCTTCGTGCGCGAGGTGGAGATCTCACCGCTGTTCAGCTGGTAGCACTGGCCGTCATCGTAGTTCCGTGTTGCCAGCAGACGGCCTCGACCGTCGCCACCTGTGCCATCCGCGTTCCAGACGTTGTGGATGGACATCAGCGTGTCGTTGGCACCGGGCTTCTCCGTGCCGTAGATGAAGATGGTTCCACGGTTGCGAGGCTTGTTCTCTTGTGTTGCTGGGAGCGTCACGTGGCCGTTCTCCTGGTGTCGCAGGGCGACCCAGTCGCCTGGTGCGGTCACCAGCTTCGGGTACTTTGGGTTGGTGTATGTGCCGATCTTTTGCTGGGGAGCGCAGAGCAAGTCTGTGGGATAGATGACAGCACCCTCCGCCCGGTCGTTGGGGGGGATCTGCCACAGATCGTCCGAAACGTCTCCCTTGAAGCCTGGGTCACCGCGTCCAACGTAGCCGCGCTGGTATCCTATAGGTGTGATCATGGTGCCGTTCGGCGCGATGCGGTTCAGTTGCTCAACCCAAGAGTGGGCGACGGTGGCTGGGATGCCCGAGAGAACAACCGCAGCCACCAGAGCACTCTGCTCCAAAATCGAACGTGGAAACATGTTGTCGTGTGTATGTGATTTTTGTGAGTTTTTGTTTGAGTAATGTGCCTGAATCAATCAAGCTGGGTAGATTACACGGCTGGCGTGTGGAATTTCGCAGAAAGTTGATTCCCAGAAAGGTGCCTCTGTTGAAATTGGTCCTCGGCCGTAGAAGTTTAAATGGTCGAGAGGGGTGGCGATGAATTGTATTGTTGTGCAAGCACAATGGGATCAAAGGGCACGAGTTGAATGTGGCTCGATCAAACAAAGCTGGGCGGTATTAACGGCCGGCGCAACAGTCAGACCTGCTGATGAAGAAGTGAAAAAAATGAGAAGAAATGGCGGTAATATCACAACAGCATTGTGAATGGATGAATAGACGGCGGGAAATGGTCGAGTAAAAAAGGCGATTGTTCGGATGGAAGCCTGGGGCTTTGAGCGAAGCCAACCGAGAGCGCGGCCTTTCTGCCTTGAACTGGGAAAGATGGTCTTTGACCTCGGACAATCGAGTGGGTATTGTTGAACAGCCGAGCGGATTGGTGTTCCAACAAAGCTGACGTCTTCAAGGTGAATCAAGAATGGAAGGCCCGGTCAGGTGGTGAAGGCCAGAATGATATGGGCCAACTGGGTCGGATGGGCCGAAGAAGCGGTCGCACAATGGGGCCTCGATGAGTCCTTGCAGATCAGATGATGACTTGCAGAAGATGAAGGTGGATGTCAGAGACGAGAGTTTGGATTTCAGCAAAGAAGATTGGAGAGTTAAAAAACCGCGGGAGTGGTAGACGAGTGCGGATGGTCACAATGGGATGCAGGGCGATGGAGCCGATGAAATCACTCGATCGGAGAGAGATATCTGCTCACGACCAGGTTCAGTATGTACATGTACGGTGAAGATGACTGCGAGCAGTGCATGCAGACGAGAGATATCGTGTTTGTTTCCCGTGGTGGGCCCCGAGGAGCGAGGGAAGGCATACAGGCCTCTGGGGAGGAAACGAGTGGACATGAACGGTCGAGGTTGAAAACAAAAAAAGAGATGTTTGCAGAGGTTGGGCGCGTGTTTTGTGGAGCTCGACCCATGCAAGGCCACACGGCCAAGGACACACTTACTGTGACCAGCATTGTCGACCACATGCTATGTGGCCATCTCTGTCTGTGGGTGGGTGTGGCGTGGGCGGGGCCAGGCTCTCTCGAGACTCCAGACTTCATCCCATGTCGAAGAAGCAGCAATATGGAGAGGTGAGTCCGACCATCCGTGGAGACAGGGAGGCGGGGACTAAACCTCAGGTAGCGCCAGGCACGAGACAACATCGGCCGCCCTTCCAGGTTCCTTCCAGGTTCCAGGGTGTTGAGAACAAGGGAGGGCAGTCGAACTTCGTTCTGTCGCATGTGGGAGCTACGGAGTACTGTGGCAGTTGGGCGATTCCTTAGATGCTGGTTGCAAATCCCATTGCGCGATAATGATATGCGACCAGGATCTAAATTATGGGGCGCCATGAACAGGGTTGCAAATGTCTCGGAGACGACTGCGACGGTGGGGTCAGGAACAAGAAGTATGCCTTGTCTGGTCTTTTGTGTGTGTGTGTGTGTGTGTGCGTGTGAGGATGTCAGGATGTTAAGCAAAGCAAGGCAGGAAGGAGGTGTAAACGCTTGCCGTTTCTGGTGAACCACTGTACCTGCCGTTCTAGCGCCCGCATTACCAGGGTGATGTACCTCCCCGCCAAAGTATGGGTTGACAGTGACCACCCCGCGGCTAAAACGATTTGTCAGTCTGGAACACCAGCACACACACTCTTGCCCCGCGGGCAGGGATGGCCAACCCCTGCGCTCGCTTACCCTTAAGGGTGGATCTGAAGGCCCGTGCGCCCGAGCCGTTGGGCCACTCATTCTGCAGTTCTGCACGGCTTGTCTGACCGACTGCCACGCCTCGACATCCAACCAAGTGTCACATTCTCTGCCATCAGACTCGTCACTATCACCACCTCCGATTCCTTGATCCCCTCACCGACCCGACCGACTAGGGCCCATATGAGACGCCTGCTATTCAAACACAGTCACTGTCGGGCACACGTTGTCCTGTCTGCCGTGCTACCACCCTCCGCGCTTGATCGCACACTGTCTGTGTCGTGTATGCACAGTCAGACTGCAGTGGCTGTGGAGCCGCCCTCGGCGGCTACCGGTGCGCGCACGTCGACTGCCCAAACACCACAAAAGCAGCTCACAGCCAACCATCTCGCCTCAACACCCGCGACCATGGCCGACTCCACCGGCCACGTCGACGGCCCAGACCGCCCTCACACGACTGGCTGAGTTGTCGCTGCAGCGCCTGGCAAGGCCCATGGAACCACCGTCATTAACACGATGCTGACCCTATTTCTTGACCTCCGACGACCTCGTGTCCTGGGTCATCTCACTATCCACCCTGTCATCCTCGTCTGCTGGGTTGTCGACGCCTTTCACCGACCCCCCAAATCTCGGGACTTTGTCTCGGCGCAACACCATCTGCCACCCGTCACCCATCATCCCCGCTCCCGCTACCGACCTGGTCCTGTCCATGTTCGCCGCCCAACACACCACTGACACCCAGGCTTAGTCCAAGATCGAACGCCAGGGCAGACTGGCAGTCCGGCCGGATCGGGCTCTTCCCTTAGCTCGGCCGACTAGACTGAGTCGAAATTCTCCCGGGTTTCGTCTTTTCTACACCATTCACCCGCAAGCCAGACCTCGTGAACCAAGCCCCAGGGATCAATCCACATCCGCGGTGACCGGACGAGTTTCTCGCATGAGCTTTCTCGCATGAGCTTTCCTCTTGGCCCACTTGAGTCAACTCATGTTCTGACAAGCAATCATCCTGTCAGATCTCCTCAGATGGTTCGCGGCATTTGCACTAGCCGTCGTCGAGACTGGCAGACTCTTGTGCGTGCCGACATCCCACCACCTCGGTAGTCAGTTGAACCCCATGCAAGTAATGTCTGTGTGGCCAAGACATGCCGCGTCTTCCAGCCCAAGGCTCCGAGTGTCTGCCGGCATATGGATTCCCGTGGATTGTGGCCCAGTCCGTCTCACGGTCGAATATTCCCCTCCAGTCACTCGCTGTCACTCTGGATCTTTGTCTGGAGGCGCTAGTCGCTGCTCACATGCATGGGGGTAACGGGCCTGGTCTGACCGCACTGAAACACCTCCTTGCCAAGCGCCCATTTTCGCGCAGCCGATAGGCTATCGATCTCTTTGAGCCTCAACACCCAAAGCGCCGCTGCCGACAGGGGTCCCCGGTACTATGGATCCACAGGTTTCCCGGTAGGGGCCCCGAGACGACACCACTTTATCTCCGTCAACGATGGTCTGCGCTGCTGTTTGCGAAATATGGACCCGTAATACGCGCGCTCAACTCGAACGGAGCGCTTCCCATTGCTGTCCCCAGAAACACCGTCTTGGCCTCGTTTCTTTCACCGACAAGGGATGAAACATGCGCGAGTTTATTCAACCATCACAGCCCGCTTTAAGTTTCCCATTTGCAGTCGAGTAAAGATGATCACCGTCCGATCTCACGACAGCGAGTGGCCAATGACTGCCTTCGCTTAGACTTACAGCAAACTCAGACTCTTGATGTGAGTGTGCGTAAGTGTGCAAAGCGGGCCACACTGCATTCGCTAGGTGGCCCAAGCGCCCACACCCTCTAGGACTTCAACCTGCCCCCTTTGATTTCTAGCAGCCCTTTCCCTTGGGTACAAGGCAGCGTCCACTTGAAATCAATTAAAATATTGAGGACAGCTGCCTTGTCTCTGAATCTCCTCAAGTGATCTCCATCGTGGAAGCACTTGGGAACTCCAAATCACCGTTGCTCTCGGGCATGGCACGCCATCACATTCACCATCCCAGATTTCCTTCCCCCAAGGGTTGAGTCAAGAGCGCCACTGGAGTTCTCGGGTCCCGGTGCACCAGATACCTATTTCTTCCCCGAATTCTCTGCTGCTAGCTCTTTCAACCCTTGGCCCTGGCTCAGTGACGAGTCCTGGAGTAATTGCGTGTGAGTACGATAAATACGTGGATGGGGATTGGGGGAATCTGAAAGAGCCCCATCGGTAAATGGACATGGGTTAGATAGAGTCCTCGTGCTTACCATGAGAGAAGATGGGAAGAACTTGGATGCCCATTTGATCGAACCTGCGTTGGGGCCCTTCCAGACCAGGCCTCCTTCACCTTGGCCGAGAATATCCCCAGCGATACTTGCGGCGAAATCCTCCGCCGACTGGCCTTTGGGCTTGGACCTACCACTCGCCCAGCCTTCTATGATCTCGTCGATGGGCGCGTAGAGCGAGTCGGGACGGAGTTTGAACTGCATGTCCCCGGCGTGGAAATTGGTCTCGAGGAGCCCAGCTAGGATAGTCACGACGCTGACACCGAAGGGTGAGAGCTCGAGCCGCAGGCTCTCCGAGATGATGTTCAGGGCAGCCTTGGACGAGCTGTACACAGCTTTGAAAGGGAAGCGCAAGAAAAGCATATGTTAGTCAGAAGCCGAGGTAAATGAATTAAAAAGTATCGGCGGCTTGTGAAGGAGGCTAGACTAGACGCACAGATCCACGGCATGTTCAGGACAGAGCCGACGGTGCTCACGTTGACGATACGGCCGGAGCTCTCGATCAAGAGGCCCGCAAAGGCCTGGGTGGCCCGGATGGTACCCCAGACGTTGGTGTCGTAAGTCCGCTTTGCCTCTTCAATGTCCATCTCGATGATGGGCGATGCGTACCCGGCCCCGGCGTTGTTCACCAGCACGTCGAGCCCGTGGCCGCTGTCGGCGACGGCCGCGGCCGCCGCCGCGACCGAGGGCGCGGAGGTGACATCCAGCTCTAGCACCGTGACGTTGGCGAGGCTGGACAGCTCCTCTGGGATCTTGGCCGTGTGGCGCGCCGTCGCGAAGACGTGATGGTGGCCGGCACCGGTCTTGGCTATGTTGGTGGCGATGGCGGCCCCGAGACCGCCGGCCGAGCAGCCGGTCACTAGCACCGACTTGGGCTTGGGGGCCATTTTTTGGGAACAAGTTGAGGATTGATGGGGATGACTAGTATTGGCACGTCCGAGCGAACGTGGACATGGTGAGACCTCGGCGTGTAAGTAGATCAGATCATCGCATTTGGGACGATCCGAAAGGTCTGTTGGCTGGCAGGCCTCTCCGCCACCTTCCTTTTTCAGCGCCAACAGACGTCCGCGGCTGCTTCGGATGCTGTGTCGGTTAATAAATACTGTTGGCCAGGCTGCAGATGCGAAGTTGGCCAAGCTGCCCAGGTGAGATTTGTGAAGATTGTTTTGCATACTCGTATTAGTGTTGTGTATTATCTAATACTAGGTCTTCAGGTATTCAGTACTATATACAGCGACCGCCTATAGCTCGATAACTGAGACGGTCCTCACATCTTGTAGCAACAAGGGCACAAGTCAACTGTGAAGAATTGTTGATTTACAGCTATGGTTGCGTAACTTAAAAGAAAGAAAGAAGCAGCAGAGGCCAGTTGGGCTGATAAGATAAGCAGCCCGACAATGACAAGAATATACACACGGATTAAAACGAAACCACCCACCTATATTCTCTAGTAATTCTGCATTTAAAAAGTCTACCTTTGCTCTGGTGCCTGGAACTTGTAATGTAAAAGCAAAAAAGTCAATCGCGGCTCTGTGCTTGAGTTTCAAGGCCCAGCTCCAATGAGCTCAATGACCGGTTGGCAATGGGAAACGTTCACTGTCTGTGCTGAATGAATAATCTGCAGACATTACCTGCATGGAAGCCTGAGGTTATCCTCCGGGCCCTCGTAGTTTGTGACAGAAAGATTGTAGACATTTCCAGACTCCATGCACCTCGCGACCAATCACTCGCCACAAGTTGTCCCATGACCAACCACGCACGCCTCAACAAAATACAGCGAGTGTGTGCCACACACCTGCAAGTGGGTATCGTGAAACGCCAAAACCCCTGGGTTTCATCCGATACCCGGTAAACGTCCCGAACATCCCCAAGCCTGTCAACTGGGCCCTGTCTATCGCGTCTATCGCATTGCCCCACACCTTTTATCCAAGGAACAGCGATCCGACATCCGTCGACGACCCGGCCCAAGCACCCGAACCTGGCCCGTGAGCCAAGTCGACCAATACTGACTCTCATTCTGGTATTGCCGGTCCCACGCTGACACCATCATTGCGCTTCGGTCAACCCATAGCAGGCATCTGAGCGTCAACTCAGGCGGTAACGGAGATTCTTGTGCCCCGAGGATACGTACCCTGCCATCGAGCCCAACGAGTACGCGTCTTCCCCGTCTGCCTCCTCCCTGGAGCGCTTGCGGCTGACCAGCGGGCTGAGACCGCCCGGCCCGCCCAGATACTCCTGCCCGGGCCTAGGTAGCCCATCAGTATGATGGCGGTGCTGCTGCGAGTGGAACTGGCCGAAGCTGTCGTCCCAGCCCGCGGCTGACTGGCTGAACTGCGCCGAGGCGTCCTGGCCTCCCCCGCCGATCGGGCCCCCGTCGCAGTTGTTGGGCGTCGACGCGGACGTGTTCCAGATGTCATCGTCGTTGGCGGGGACGGCGGTCCTGTGCTGCTGCTGCTGCTGCTGCTGCTCGAGCCGCTCCCTGCTGTTGTCGAGGCTTCCCTGCATCCGCTGCAGCCCGGCCAGGTAGTGGTCGCTGGACTGCGCCCTGTTCTGCCTCCCGGCCTCGGAGCGCACCACCACCACCTGTGCGCAGGCGTCGTAGGGGTTCTGCATCTGCCGCGCGCTGTCGTCCAGTGGGTTCGTCCCCACCTCGCCGCCCAGGCCCGTCTCGTCGTTGACTGTCATCGACAGCCCGCTGGTGAGGTCCGGGTGGTTCCAGTCGAGGGCCAGGACGTTGTTGCCGGTGTGAGCAGTGCTGTTCATGTTGGACCATTGCTGTGAAGGCAGGCCGGACAGGTCGGCGCTTTCGCACCCTGGGAGAGTGGTGTCGCTCTCGTCGTCCTCGGGCTCCTCGTAGAAACTGTTGTTCCCTGTGTTGTAAGGGATGTAGGAGTCCGTCGAAAAAGAACCGCTTGTCATGAAGCTCGCCTCAGTATTGGTCGAGGTCGTGGTGGGCATGAATCCCAAGTTTTGGCCACCTAAGTCTTGAGAGTGCACGCCGATGCCCGAGGAGCCGTCAAAAGCAGCTATATATGACGATGTGAGTGCTGCTGATGGCGGTGGGGTGACGAGACCGTTGGTGAAATTCCCGTGGAGACTTAGGTTTGATGGCCCATATGAGGGCATAGGAGAAACAGGCAGCGATGAAGGATTGGACTGAGTGCCGCCCTGGGGAATGTTCAAGTGAACATTACCGCCGGTCCAGGCCGAGCTGAAGTTCTCGGCCATCTGTGCGTTGAGCATCTGCTGGTACGTGGGCGACGGCGACATGACCACTCGATCACCTCTCTGGGCGGCGCTGCCACTCAGGAGCATCCTCTCCTGATGCATCGGCGACAGGGGGTCCACGGCAGTCAAGAATCGCCAATTCGTCCCCGCCGGCGTCGTGCACAGCTTCCTCTCCTTGTCAAAGAAGTGGATCGTGTTAAACGTCCAGAGGATCACGGCACGCCGTATCCAGTTCAGCTGGTCAGGCGCACCGGGGGGCGTGGGCGGGCTGGACCAGAGCTCCTGGAACATGGCGGTGGACTTCATCAGGTCCATCTGCGTGACGACGTCCTCCTCCTTGGCGTCGTCCTCGTCCTTCTTGGCGGCCCCGCCGCCGCCGCCGCCCGAGCCGCTCTTCTTCTCCTTGGGCAGGAAGTACCGCGGGTAGGTCGCGCACAGGTCCAGGGCCTCTGCCCACTGGACCTCGGGGAACGGGACCGACCACACGTTGCCCCTCCGGCGCTCCCGGCAGTCGCAGGTCGGGTTCCTGTCGTGGCAGCCGCGCACGTGCGTGAAGACGTAGCCCATCTCCAGGTCATCCTTGAAGGTCGTCCCCCTCCCGTTGGAGCACAGCTCCGGCGGCCGCTCTAGGCGGGTGCGCACGCACCAGTGGTGGTTCTGCAGGACCGGCTGGGCGACGGTGATCTTGACGAGGGGCCGGAAGGCGCTTCCCTTGGGCAGCTTGGTCAGCTTGGTGATGCCGTGGACGTCGAGGGTCAGGTCCATGTGGATGATGTCGCACTGGCTGGCCGAGTGGCAGTGGGCGTTCTGCAGGTCGTGGTGCTCGATGACGCTCTGCAGGCTGGCGTGCAGCTCCGGGTGGTCGACCTCCCACTCGTCGCACACCTCGCGCACGCTGCTCGACTCGGTCTGCTTCATGTCCCAGTTGTACTCGTGCAGGAAGGTCTGCCGGATGCTGCGGTCCTCCTTGTCGCGCGCGCCCCACTCCTTGCGCCCGCTCGTGAACTCGTACCGGTGCGGGAAGTCCCAGTGCGGGAGGAGCCCCTGCTCCGGGTGGTACGTCTTCACCTTGATCACCTCCTCCTCGCGCTTGATGCCGTCCTCGTCCGTGTAGAACCGCGCCTCGGTCGACGACTGGTCCCGGATCAGGTCGTTGGACAGGTACAGCCAGCACATGGACGGGCTGACCTGCACGGCGTGGTTCATGCCGAGCAGCTGCCCGAAATACTCATAGTTGGGCCGCACGTCCGGGAGCCGGTCCTCCTTGAGCGCGTTGAGCACCGGGTCGTCCTTGAACGACTTCTGGTCCGTGTTCTCCTTGTACCACCGCCCCGGGCTGGACTTCTTCTTGTCCTTGCCGCTCTCCTCCGAGCCCTTGGAGAAGAAGAAGTGGTCTGTATATCAGGGCCAAGCAGGCGCCATCGTCAGCTAGGCTCTCATCTGTGTATGCCAAGTTGAGATGCCGGATTGGGAACAATGGGTACAATGAGCGGTACACTAGGCTAGGCTGGTACCGGACCGCCGTTGCGCACAGCACTTTTGCCTAGTGCCAACCCAAGAAGATCTACAAGTTCGAGATCTCCGCATGGGCACTCCAGCTGGCCGGAAGCTTTGCGGGGCCCCGGCCCCCAGTGGGAGGCAAACAAGTGACGTACCATAGAGGGGGCAGACAATATACTGAAAAAATGGGAAGGGAAAGACAAAGACTCACAGGCAGGGTGGAACCGGAAGAAGTTCTTGATGACCTGGATATGGCTGGAGACCTGCTTGCGCTCGCGGTACCAGTCGTGCTTGACCTTGACCCAGCACTGCTCGTCGTCGCGGTGCGGCTTCTTGGGCGGCTTGCACTGGCAGGGCTTGACCTCCTGCATGGTGTACTGCGGCGGGGCGGGCGCCCCCGGGGGAAGCGTCTGCTGCTTCCACGCTATCCAGATGTACTCGCAGATGAGCATGTTGCGGCCGTGCTGCTTGCCGTGCATGTGGTACTTGCGCCGGCCCATGTGGACAATCAGGAGCAGGGCTGTTGTGTAGGTAAGAGACGGTTTGGGGTTAGCCTTTTGTTTTTCTGTATGCTTGTGCTTATTTTTATTTTGTATTTCGACGTGGACTTGGCTTGGATATCGGACGTATGTGACCTGGGGCCAACAGAGAAAGCTGGGTGGGCAGGGATAGAATGAAAGAGGAAGGAAGGGAGGTAGTAGGAGGCGAAGGGGGAAGAAAGTACCGTCAAGAAAGGCATCCTCGAGGATGTCGGGCCACTTCTGCTCATCCTTGTCCTTCTGCTTCATGCGGTACTGGCAGAACTCGGGCGACAGGTAGATGGGGTTCTTGCTGTGCCTGCTCTGCTTGTTCAGGTTGAGCTGGTGCCGCCGGAGCCTGAGCGTGGACGTCCCGCCGGCGGCCGCCAGAGCGGCAGCAGGCCCGGCGCCGAGGACGACGCCACCTTGGGAATGTTGCTGCTGCTGGGTGTGGTGGTTTTGGTGGTGCTGGTCTTGCTGCTGGGACGCCGCGGACGACGACGACACCACCACGCCCGTGGACTCGAGTGCCTGCGTCGGCAGGATCGGGGGCGGGGGGATCGCGGACAGGGTGTGGCTCAGGACCGGGGTGCAGGAGGCGGACGACGCCGCTGATAGGGAGGGCAGGGCCCGTTGGCCATAAGGGTAGTGAGGGTTGTGGTGGTGGTGGTGGTGGTTGTGGTGCTGGATATTGCCCGTCGACTCCTGGAGGGGCTCCCTGCCTCCGAGCCGGGAGAGATAGTCATTACCCCTGTTGTTGCTGTTACTGCTGGTGGCGCTGGTGTTGTTGTTGTTGTTGTTGTTGTTGTTGTTGCTGCTGCTGCTGGCGTCCTCATAAGGGGACGGCCCGACCGGGTCATGATGGACGTACTCGGGCATGGGCTGGCGGGAGTGAGGGTGAGAGGGCGGCGAGTGTGGTCTCTGGGAGGGAAGCACGGCGCGGTGGGCATCCAGAGCACCCAACATTGTTGGTACGCGATGATGTTGTCCGGTCGATTCCGGAGGGGCGAGGCAGGAATTCAAGTCAAATGCTTCACAGGCAAGGCTTTTTTTCTCCTTGTCCACTTTTGCTTCGTCACCGTCGTTATTCTCGTGTGCGAATGACTGACTGGCAGGCTGACTTGGGAAAGAATGGAATGGATTTGTTCGGGAAGGCAAGAAGAGAGAGCGAGACGAAGAGAAAAAATGAATAATGGAATGCCTCTACGGCGTATTTGGAAGGAACGTGATGATGTGTGATAACAACTTCTGAGAGAAAGGAAGAGAAGGAATGAACACTTTTGACTGAGGCGAATGGGGCCCCTGATGAGTTTGTTGAAGGAATGCCCCCAGGAACAGGGAATTATATCATGGATATTTTTGGGAGAGAGGAGACGGAAGCACATACATAGATACACACAGTCTCTCTCTCTTACACTGAAGGACTGATTGACCAACTGCCAGCCCGGGAGCTCTCCTCTCAACCCGTTGTATTATTTCCCCTGTCCATCCCAAAGGGAACATGAATCCAGGATACTAATAACAACACGGCCACTCGGGGCGAGTGAGGTACCTCGTCCTGACCCCTCAACCTAACGATATCATATGGCATTCAGGTAGTCCACGCGTTAAGGAAACACCACCCCCTTCTCCCCTGTCCCCGCAGAGAGCATGGCAAGGAGCACAGAAAGAAGCCTAGCTAGTCTCGCTCGCTCGCTCAAAAGGGTTTCTCCCACCTTGCCGGGTTGGTTAGGCCAGTTCAGTTGGTTGGCCGGCCTTGTGTGAGGACGCATAGCCTTAGGGCGGAGTGGGAGAGCACTCGTCCCGAACCAGAACCATAGCCAGAGGCCAGAACCAGAACCATAGCCAGAGGCCAGAACCAGAACCAGAGGTGACCGGGGTTCAAAAGATCTCGCAGATACACACGCCACTGGTCTGGCGGCACCCCCTCCCCAAGGCGGGTGGGGGAGGGGAGCGAACTCGCCCATTCTGGCCACTGAATATGTTTGGAAAGTACCGTCCCGGCAAGAGGAATGCAGGGGTGATTGTGTGGTCTGGGGCTTGTGGCACCGGCAGCTTATGCAACGTATGTGTGTCCGGAGCACATGGGCGTCCCAGGGCGGTGCGCATCCGCCGGGAGGCATGACAATGAGATTAGCGACAGACATCGTGTTCAAAGCGAAAGCAGAGCGCAGAGGGGACTAAGAGAGGAAACTCAATTGCAGGGGGCGAGGGGGCAAAAATGAAGCCCAGATTGGGCTATCGGGTGGGGCCCATGAAAATTGGCGGGTTTGTGGTGAAGATCTCCTTCAACCAAGGGATGGACAAGACACAACGAAAGTACTCAGGTATCTCCTCTCCTTGTGCCAGCAGACAATCCAAAAAAAAAAAAAAAAAAAAAAAAAAGAGAGAGAGAGAGAGAGCGCGAAGAACAAAGATCAAAGAGTCCAGGTGGTATTATTTTAGATCCCGCCGGATAGACGGTTAGTCCTAGCTAGCCCCTTTCGCCATTCGACGACGCGCCTCGCCGAGTCGTCATGCGTTGTCCTCGTTGTCATCCCCGATCTCGAACTTCTGTCTGGCACTGCCTTTCCCTGCGGTGAGCTTCTGCAGCTCAACCTTGTTGACCTGGCCCCCAATCTTCTTCTGCATCTTGGCGATCTCCTCTTCCGCATCGACGGCCTCGGCCTCGGCGTAGTCCAGGACCAGCTTGCGCCCGAGCAGGTGAGTGTCTGACAGCGACTTGATGCAGTTCTCTGCCTCTCGCGGCGACTCGAATTCCGCAAAGGCAAATCCACGTCTGTTGTTTGTTTTCGCGTTAGTAAAATGCGGCGAAATAATGCGCCATTGGGGGAAGGGAGGTGGGCCACTAACGAAGAACTGTTAAACTTCTTGGGAATGCGGACGACTCTGAGCTTGCCGTAAGTCCCCAGCAAGCGGCGGAGATCGGCTTTGGAAGCTTCAAACGCGAGATTCTTGACGACGATCTTGGTCCTCTGCCCTGCCGTCTTCTTGGCCTTGTCTTCACGTCGTCTTTCCTCGGCAGCGTCATGGCCCTTGTGCGATGCCTTCACCGCGAGGGTGTGGTTATCCAGCACAAAGCCATTCATAGACTTGACAGCAGCCTCGGCATGCGCCTTTGAACGGAAGTGCACAAAACCGAAACCCATGCTCAACACTTGGCCCGGCTTCTTGGGGTCAGTCTTTGTCTTCACCTGTGCGTTGACGAATCCGTCGAGGGGCTTGAACGCATCTGCCAGCTGTGGCGTGGTGGTATCGAAGCTCAGGTTCTTGACGTAAAGCGATGTCGTCTCGGGGCTATCCTGGTCATCAGCTTCCTCCAGAAGATCCGTGCCGGACATCTTCTGTACCGCACCCGGCCGACCGGCTTGCGGCTGCTGTGTGGCTGTCTGTTGGTCTCCAAACAGATCTGCGGGCGCCTTCTCAAGAAACAGAATAGACGAGCCCAGTCTCCTGTAGGCCAGCTTGGCAAACGCGGTCCTGCATGCAACAGCCTGTGAGAACTGGACTATTGCAATGGTCCTACTTTGTGGCATCAGAACCTGAAGCACATTACCCCCAGCAGCCTCTTCGAACAGCTTTCGCAGTTCCTCCAGACTCGTGCCGAAGGGGATATTCTTCACCAGGATGGCCGTGTCTCCTTTCTTTTGGGTCTTGAAAGCCTCAATGTTTACTCCGTGAGTTGCAAAATAAGATTTTGTCTCTTGGATGATTTGTGTCTCAGCTATCGCCTGTTTCACGGCCCCATCAGTCGAGGTGGGATCGATGAGCTCTGATTTGGAGACTCCCAGACGATCTGCAGTTGACGCAAGCACAGCGTCCTGATTCATATACAACGAGTTCCAGTTGAAAGTACTGGTCGACGCCTGCGCCTTTTTGCGCAGAAGGATTTGTTTTTTGAGCGGCAGTTGCGAGATGGCAAAGTCATCCAATTGCTGGTCCTTTTTTGGTTGACCTGGGAGGATGTGGAGGATACGTCCTTGGAAAGGCTTGCCATCCGCATCCTGCAATGCTGCAATGGCAGAACCTGCATCCGAGAATGAGATGTGGGCGAACCCCTTACCTTGTCCCGAACTGGAGACAGGAATGTGTACCTAGATCTGCGTCAGCGCGTTGAACGTTGATCAAGCTGAGACAATATGATCGAGGGACTCTGTCGTTCAGAAAAGTCGAAGCATCTACTAAAATAATCGACCCAAAATATAATCATGTGCCTTTGGCATAAGATGTCCCTATCATGGGTTCATCACTACGACGGGTGTAGTTGGAAAGGGGGGTTCCAATGACAGGAAGAAATCTTTCTTACCTCCTCAGTTTCTCCGTACTTCTTGAAGTGTTTGGCGAGTTCGGCCTCGGTGGCCTTGAAGGGCAAATTCCGAACAAAGAGCCTACCTGTGCGAAGGACCTGATCCGTTGCGGTCTCCTCGCGCGTCTTCTCGACAGCAGGCTCGCTGGGAGCCTCCGAAGAAGCGCGGTCGAGTTGTGCCTCCGCTGAAGGCGATGGTCCACTCGTCGCAGCTGGGGTCTGGGTAGGTGGTGCGGGAGCGCGCGGCAATGCTGACTGGTCATCCGGATCAACGAGGTCAAGTAATCTGTTCGTCCGTGATCTCAACCAATCATCATCTGTTGCATCAGCTGGTCCTTTCGCGTCCGGCATATCTTGGTCAATGTCCTGTGGTGGATCGACCACAGGCGGAGGGGCATGGACCTGCGCGGCCGATGCTTCCTCTACCGCTTCTTCACGGTGCTTCGGTTTCTTGGCTGGGATGGTCTCGTATTCATCGTCACTCTCGGCATCCGCAGGAACGACTGCCATCTCCACATCCTTCTGTTCACTAGGCTGCTGGCCGTAAATCCCTTCAAGTTTGCTCGAGGTAGTCTGTCCCGGGCGCATCATGTCCAGGTACTCTTTCAGCTTGGGGTCGGACTCGTCTACGCCCTCCCTCTTTCTCTTTTTGTCATTGGCATCAGCCTCCTTGGCCCTTGGCTCGGGCTCGGGGGTAGGCAGCTTGTTCTGGACACGTGGAGTGACCTTTTTAGCAGTCGGCAGGGAGGGGTCCGATATGGGTCTCGCGATCTCAACGGAGATCTTTGACAAGCGGATGTACGAGCGGTTGAAGAACTTGACAGCCTTGGCTGCATCCTCTGGAGTCTTGTAGCCAACATAGCCGATTCTCCTCTTCGGAATCAGCTTGATGTCTGTGACTTCTCGGCCGCCGGTAGCAAAATGTTTTCGGAAATCGGCCTCTGTGATGGTGGGCGGCAGGTTCTTGACGAACAGCCGCGACGACTCTACGCCTGCAGTGGACATTCTGATCGATGGGACGGTTCAGACGTGTCGTCTGCGTAGTTGCGCAGCACTTTGCAGCAACGAGCGTGTCGTGAGGGGCGATGATGGAGAAAAGAGAAAGAGAAGGAGGAGAGAAAAAGTGAGTTGAGGGTCTACGAAGACAGTCAGAAGGAATCGCGGTCAGTTGCAAAATAAGCAGGCAGGCAAAACTTTTTGGCGGGTCGAAAAATTGGAGACGGCGCGACTTCCCCACACTCCGTTTCTCCCAGTCGGACGGTCGGGGGGTCCGTGCCCCACCGTGATCGCTGGCAGGGGATCTCCGTTCAGGGGAGCTGAAGCGGCCCAAGGCTTCCCCAAAGGCTACTGCGGCTCTCTGTGAGAATAGAGTTCGAGTTCCCTGGGCATTAAACGACACGACGCTCCCAACCGCCCTCACTACCCGCTCATCGACTCCCACCTACTCCGCAACGATCCCACGAACCTCCCCAGATCCCCCCAGGTACGAGAAATCACAGCAGCGCCTCTCACAAACGGTCAGGGTCTGTGGTGGTTGGTCCGCGAGAGGGGCGCACAGCGTCGGCTTGTCCGCGGACGCCAGCTAGCTTGCGCAACTTAGCCTAAAGGCCATTTACTGCCACCACGCCCTGATTGTGACAGCTCACTTTGCTCTGTTCCATCACGACTAACGTCGAGTGATCGTCCTAGAACTCGAAGCTACACGACAACAGCCATGGCAGTCGAAGGAGGCGCTACTTCCCCGGGCCCCCGGGAGAAGCTCGATGCTCAGATCAAGAGCGCTGACATGGTAAGGACACCACTTGCCTAGGTGCAACTGTGGCCATGGGCTGAAACAAAGGGCAACAGACGGAAGACATGCAGCAGGAGGCCATCGACATTGGTAAGCTGGCCCTCGGCGGGGAGCAAGGACGGGCGGGGTGGTACAGATGCTGACAACAGGTACAGCTCAGGAGGCAATGGCGAAGTTCACAATCGAGAAGGTACGGAAGACATACTTGTTCCCACAAGACGACCACCCCGGTCGCTAATTCGATGGATGGCAGGACATTGCGCAGCACATCAAGCGAACATTCGACGAGCGCAAGGGTCCCACATGGCATTGCATTGTCGGACGGAACTTTGGAAGCTTCGTAACCCATGGTATGGATGTTCCTTCCTCGTGAGGACCAAAAAGACCAAGATGGACTGACTTCCCGGTAGAAACCAAACATTTCATCTACTTCTACCTCGGACACTGCGCCATCCTTCTCTTCAAGACGCAATAGACGACGATCACAGCCTTCAACACCATTATTACCCTCAAGGCACGGCACAAAGCAACAACAGCGTTGATATTTCCAGTGCAAGCAAGCAACGGCGCGCTCCGGGTTCCAAATATGCGGTCGCGGTCGGGGTCGCGGTCGGGGACAAGGGAGTACAGGTCCTGGGTTGCGACCTGGTGACGAGAGGGAGAACAATTTCGACGCGGGAATTGGCCCCTGATTTCTGTACGTTATGATGGGCAAGAAAAAACAAACGAAGAACCTCTTAGCTACTTGCGGTCTAGGTTGGGAGCGACCACTATTTTGCTTTGGAATAACATCTTATTTAATCTCTGCTTCGAAAGAAAACAACCTCAGACAAGGACTGAAACCAGTCCCCTGATCTCCATCGACGATCTCCCGGACTTACCGCATGACCTAAGCAGAATGGGGTGCCAGTTTGACAGGTTGAGCGATGGTTACGGCGCCGAGAGACAGTCGAGGTACCACCGCGGGAGGGCTCTTTACCTCGGGGGCGAACCAAACCTCGAGGACAGAGACGCGCAGGAATGCCCAGGCCCATCACGGCCAGGTCCGTCAACATTCCAGCAGCGCATGGGCAATATGAGGGCGGGGGGTTCCGTCACAGACCTGGGAGCTTCGCTCGCCAGCGACAAGACAAGAGCAACTCGTCACGGGCACTATCACCTGCGCCTTCCCGTTACTATGAGCACCTTGCTACTTGCTCTACACGACTGTTGGGCTGGAAATAGCGGTAACCTTATCAAGTGCGTTTTGCTGCCGGCGAGAGCGCTGCTCGTGGATGCGACCGACAGAGAGGGAGAAGGAGGACCATGTGAGGGCGCTCCCAAACAACCCAACCCAATCGATGTCATCAGTCTAACATGGCCGCGAGCCTGTTGATGCCCAGGCTGCCTGCCCCCTTCCTCGAGTCTACGTACTGCACGTACATTGAGTTCACATCCTTTTCTTTCCTTCTTTCGTGCTCCCGCATCTAGGTGGAGCTAGCTAGCCAGCCAGCACAGCCCTTCGCCCTCACCGCCGCTCGCTCTATGCCCAAGTCAAGTCTACACACATGCGAGTACGGCGTTCGTTGCGTCTCCGCGGCGGGCCTTGCTTACAGATCGCCGATTTTAAGTAAGCAACCAATATGAGGACAACGACAATCAAGCGAATGCGAATCCGTGAGTCAAGCATTCATTGCGCCGCCCGAAAAGCCGGTCGGTGAGTATCCGTTGCTCTGGGTCCCCATATGCGCGTAGCAACCGACTCAGTGCGTTGCTTAAAGTTCGTGACCGAGGCGGTCCGTGTTGTGCGTTTGTGTACAGAATGTTAGAAACTATGTCTCGTGCGTTGCAATAAGGAAGTAAATATGGACTTAGGATTAGTGGCCTATGGAAAGTTTATTTCATGAGACGCGTATTCTCGTATTCTCGTGGACGCCATTGGCCAAGGGCTTACAGCAGCTTGTTCGTGGCTGCGGCTTATGTTGTTCCTCAGGGATGAGGCGAAGGGAGGTCATGCAATAGAAGCAGACCACATATGGAAGGCGGGGTTCTTCATATGACAGCCTCACTTCACTCTCTAGCACATTTTCTTGAATCTCAGCAGTCAAGTCAAGTGTATTCATGAGAATTTCTTTTCAATTCTTGGTATCATGATATTCCTATCCTATCCACAGGAAAGGCGTTTTTCAAAAGTAGTAGTAAGAGGAACGAGTTTTGAAAGCAGCAGCAGCAGGAAAATGCTTTATGACCGTGAAACACCTTCCCTTGAGACCGGGGGTTCCCTATCCCTTGACCCAACAATGCAGACCAGACCGTTGTGTAAATGCTCGAGATGTGTGTGTGTGTGTGTGATGAGGGGGGACTCGTAATGTGTGTAGTAAAGTCCCCACTGCTGTGCACTTTCATGGTGGAGGAAATTAAGAAAAAAGGAGCCAAAGGGAAATCGCGTCCTGAAAATTCCGCTTTCTCTAAAAAGAGAGATGTTGCTGCTGTTCCAATGCCATACCGTGAGTGGTCTCGTCCTCATGTGATCCCTCGTGCATGTTGCAAAAGAGAAAAGATCGTCTGTCGTTTTTTTCCTGCTTGTTTCTCGTTTCGTTCCCGTCATCTAGGCATGCTGCGGAACCTGGGAGTAGATGGAGCTCTTGAGGTCCTCCAGGCTCTCGTGCATCTCCATCAGCTTCTCGTACTTCTCCTTGTTGAAGCTGCCGGCCCGGGACAGCTCGCGGTGCAGCTGCTGGTACACCACGTAGTGCATCTTGAACCTGCGCGCCTTGTCCAGGATCTCGGTCGACACCCGCTGGCGCTTCTTGTCCGCCATGACCACGTCGATGGTATCCCGGTCGGCGGCCTGTGCCTTGCGCTTCTTCACGATGATGCTTCCATTCGCCACTGTTACGCTGCGGTCCTGGGACCGGTCGCGTTGACGACCATGCCGGCTCTCGTCGGTGGAGGTGTGGTCGAAGTCTGAGGCGTTGGTTGGTGGGGAAGAGGCGAGGGGCGATGACTTGATCGGGCTGGTGTTCTTGTATTTGCTGGGGAGGCTGTTCCCAGCATTGCCGTTGCTGCGGGATGAGCCCTGCGAGCTCGAATCCGAGGGAGGCCGCTTGTTGGCCAGCTTGGACGATGGCGCGGTGGTCGCCTTGACCTCCCTGTTCACACGTTTGCTCAGTGGTGTGCCTGAGCTGGAGCTGCTGTCGTCGTCATGCTCCTCTCGGGATCGCTTTTGGACGACCGGCCGAGCCACGACCTGGGGCTTGATGATCTCCTTAGGCGCGGCGGGCTTGGGCTTGGGCTTGGCGGCCGCGGCCTCCTTTTGCCTTGCCTTCTCCGCCTGCCTTGCCTTCTCCCTCTCGCGCTCTCTCTCGCGCTCCTTTTCTCGCTCGGCCCTCTCACGCTCACGTGAACGTTCCCGCTCACGTTCACGTTCCCTCTCGCGCTCCCTGGCGCGCTCCTTTTCTCGCTCAGCCTTCTCGCGCTCCTTCTCCCTTTCAGCCCGTTCTCTTTCTCGCTCTCTCTCCTTGGCCTTCTCCCGCTCCATGTCCGCGGCCTTGGACTTAGCCACGGTCTTCGACATGGGTGCATCTTCCGAAGAAGAATCGGAGTCCGAGATGATCTCCTTGGAAAGTACGCGGCCGGCCTTGGCCTTGGCCGTCTTCGCGCCAGCCTTGGTAGGCGAGACCTTTGGGGTGAGTGCCTTCTTCTGTGGCAGCAGTTTGCTTTCAGTCTTCTTGGCTGGTTGCCTCGTCTGCGAGGAAGAGCGTGGGAGTGGGGAGCCGGCCTTCTTTGTCTTTCTCTCGACACCGGACAAGTTGCCGTCTCCATTCCTGCTGCCGCTCGAATCTTCTGCATCGTGAACCTTGATTTGTGGTGTCTTGGCCTGCGCAGTAGCCGCGCTCTTGGCAATCGTTGCCTGTAATTTGCTGAGGCACTTTCCCTTTCCGCGCTCCTCCTTCGGCAGCAGCTTCTGCCACACGAGCTCCGTAGTACCCACTCGCATGCGATCGTAGATCTTGATGGCGTTGTCGATGGCTTTTTGTCGCTCCTCGTCTGAGTCGTATCCATATCTGAACACGTCAAGTTCCTTCCAGTACATCCTCTTCAGGGTGTACTTTTGCCGAGTGCCGTCGAAATCGGCCACCTTATCCAGGGCAGGCTTGAAGTCGCTGTCGTCATTCGGCCACCTTGACTGAAGCTCCTCGAAGGTCATCTCCCTGACGGCCAGCTCGTGCACGATTGGTGAGCGAAGCTCCTTTGCCCTGTCCTTGGCCAGCTCGTCGGCCGACAGCGTAGCCCCCAGGGACGGAGAACCTGTGCTGCTGAGAGCAGGGCTTGCGGCACCAGACCTGCTGATGGTGGTCGTGAAGGTGCTACCCTTGGCCGACGGGAGCAGCTTCGCCTTGCTGGTCTTTGCGCCTCGCTTCACGCCCGAAATGGGAGTATTGACGATCTTGGTACTGCAGGGATGCAAGTTAGCTCAGACCACTTCCACAGTCTGCTCTGCACTACACACCCATTCTCCAGCTTGTCATTCTTGGCCTGTGCCATGGACTTTTTGAGTTGTGCGATGTCGTCGCGGAGGTCGGGCTGTGGGCTGCGGGCGGCAGCGGGAGGGTTCGCCGGGGCTGCCTTCTCCTTGACAACCACACGGCCTGCCGCGAGCTTGGGGTATTTCCTGAACTCAGGCCTCGTGAAGAGAGACATGGTGGGATGTGGCAGCCTCTCTGCTTCTTGTGTCGAGTCTGAGGGGTCGGTAAGGTAGAGGTCGAGGTTGGGTATCTCGGCGGTCTTGGGGATCTTGTGGACTGCTCCTTTGCCGCAGAGAAGGGACTGTGGGTTTAAATAAGTTAGCCGCCTGGTTTTCCAAGTTGAATAGTGGCAGAAGCCCATTGAAGGTGTGGGATGGTTTCGCCCAATTGAAAACACATTGTTTCCGCTGGGGTCCATATTGTGAGGCTATTGTTCTCGTAGTGGAACAATAGGAATGCCTCTTCCTTCCATCCCAAATCGCAGGCTTCGACGTCACTTACGGGAACATTTCCCAGGGACAATTTGACGTCCCCTCCATTCTGCACACGCTGGATCAAGTCCTCGATCACATTGTCACTGAGAGTGAGGGCAAAAGCCTGCAAAGGGAGGGTATCTGCAGACTTGGCCGAGCTCTCCAGGTGGAGGCCGGTGTCGGGTACGCTCAGAACCATGGCTGCAGATAGTATGTGTTCCACCTCGAGACCGGGACTCTGCCACCACAATTACCAGCAGCCGAAGCTGTCAGGAACCGGGCTGAGAGGAGTCTTGGGGCGTTCTCGTTGTGCCTTATCCTCCGTATATGCCAAGTAGTCTGTTCGTGTCTGTATTCAAAGGGTGGGCGGGCAAGCTGCGGCGGACGGTCGGCCTTGCAGAGCGGGTGGGTGTGTCTTGGGTGACGGGCAGCGATCGTAGGTACCGTTGAGTCTGGGCTGCTACAGGGGGCTCGTCACAACATGGCGGTTCGAGAGGGTGTCGCCTGGGGAGAAGAGCAGGAGAGAGGATCTGAGGGGATCGAGGAGGAGAGTGAACAGGCGGGCGAGCGAGTAAGTGAGGAGGAGAGGTTCGGCGGGTGAAAGAGAGGGTGAGGAGGGATTCCTAAGAGAGGCGGTCGTGGTACGAGGTACATGGGGATCGAAGGAGAAGCGGAAGAAAGAAGGTACCTAGTGCAGCAGTCCAGGTGGGCAATGGACCGTGGCCCATGGGAGAGTTCAGCGAAGCCCACCTGGGCAGCGCGGCGGGCCAGAAAGGGCAGTGTGGGTGGGCGAGGTGTGGGCGAGCCGGAGTGGACCGTTCATAAGTCACCTCGAGGTCACCATGCCAGGCGCTGGCTGGGGTGCTGGGGTGCTGGGGTCTTGGGTGCCCTGACTGCCCTGACGTCTTGGTCGGCAGGCAGGCCCCGGGAACACGTTCCCCAGCCTGCTGTGACAGGCCCACGGGCCTCAGGGCTGGTCTGTTGCCCTGGAGTGCCTGAACGGGGAAGAGACGGTACTTGCAGAGTACCTGACAGCGCTGGCAGCAGGCAGGGATCTGGGGTCGACGGATGGGCACGATGGTGTAGCTGCATCCATGGGCGCATGTCATCAGGTCTCTCTGGTCTGTCTGGACGCTCGCTTGCTTGCCCTCTTCTTGTTGAATGAGGCAAGCGAGCAGCAGCTGCCACAGAGCCCAATGATGGGTCCATTGGCTGACTTCTAAGAGTGGAACTCCGTACTGACTACCAACAACACAATCCAAAACTCCCTGAGGTCTGCCCTGCTTCACCAGCCCAGCCCAGGCCAGCCAGAGAGACCGACCGACCGACCACACGTGCGGGCATCGCTTCGGCTGGACGTCTGGGCGTCTGAAGGGGGATCTAAAACGGCGTGCCTTGTTACTTCGGTCGAGATCAATCCCACCGTCAAGGTCCATGTCCACGGCTGTTCATGGGTGCCGGGGTACCGCGGGTACGGAGTACATGGGTCTCTGATACTGTGTAAACCGTGCGGAAGCAAACAGTACATGAACTGTCAAAGGCAGGCAGGGCAGGCAGGTGCAGATGCAGGTGCTTCTGGAGAGGGAAACAATGACATGGGCGAGAGAACACACAGTCAGCCCGTTCATTGATCGATTCCACCGTCTTCCGAGCTTTCTCTTTCCTCCTCGCCTCTCTGCTTCTACTGTACTACTCCCAATGTCTACCGTTGGCTTACTTCTCGTCTCGCAATCTCCAACGGAACAGGCCCAAGTACAAAAATGACAAAAAAAGAAGCACGTTTCAAAGGGCATTGGCCAGGGTGAGCGAGTCTAACGGTACACACAGTGGCCCTGGCCTTGCAGCCTTGGTGTTTTATTTGCCTGCCCTGCACTGCCAGCCATCGACCGATAAAATGTCAATGTCCATGTCAGACCCCAGCAGAAAGAAGCCCAGGACATGCCGAGCCACTTTATTCCCTTGTCCTACTTTATGTAGTGTACAGTACTGTGTAAATGGTCTGCGCTCACAACCGCCGCACCCCCCGTCGGCCGGTGTCAGCGGATGTGCCAGCCGAAGTGGCTTTCCCCATTCAAAACTCGTCGCCGTGCCTGTCGTGCCTGTCGTGCCTGTCGTGCCCTTGTCCTGCCACCCCACACCTCATTCTCGCCCGACACCGCCCATGGGCCCATCCCGAATCACCACCAGAAAACTCTCCGTGGTGCATAGGGGGAAAAGGAGGTGAACGACCTGAGCTGAAGAAGACGATGCAGATGAGGATAGAAGTGAACACGAGAGAGAAAAGAGAGGGTACAGAGTGCAAGGAAAAGGGGGTGATTTAATCCATCCTGAACACTACGTTACTGTGTAGAAGTCTCTGGTCTCTCTCTGCCGTACCCACCCCTACTGAAGGTAGGTTGATTCAGATCCATCTCTCGCATGTCTTGCCCAGACCTGGCTTGCCCCTCCATCGGGTATGGCGACACTCTCTTCGTCTCTCACTCAGCAACGCCGGGGTCTTCGGCTGGCCAAGGGTCCTACTACAGTACACTAGAAATCGTCGCACGCCCTTCCCTTATTAGTCAGTACCAGACAGAACTACACATGCACACACCACGCACTATCTACACAGTGTGCTGGTCTACTTGCGCCTAGCTTGCTTGTCCTACCAGCAAAGCGGGAAGTCCCAAGATGGCCCATCCCGGCAAGCCTATCCGCCACCCCAAGAAATGTCACACCCAGCACAGCGGGATCACTCACGAAGGGATCATCCCTCTCATGACGTGCATCCCCTCCTCACCAGCCAGACAATCGCATCGCAGACTACACAGTACACAGCGAGGTCACCCACCAGGCAGAGGCAGAGAGACCTCCGAAGCTCGTCTGTTCGCCCGGCATCTTTGGATTCCAAGCATGCATCACACTGACTTGGGAGCCCGAGTCTATCTCTGTTCCCGCCAGCAGGCCCAAGAACATTCCCCTCTGTACCTAGTGTCCGTCGGTGCGACTCGGGCCCTACCGCGGCCGAGCACCCCCGGTTTTTGAGTTCGGGACTTGACATCACACCTGCCCGTATGTACAAAATGCCTCCACCGCAGGAAGCAAAACAGCGCAACCCGCACTCCGAGGTCCGGCAGGGAAAAAAGCGAAAGGGTTCAGGATCAGGCCAGCCAGGTTTCGGGTCAGGTCATTTGTCACGCCTGCGCTTGCTGCCGCCATTCCACTAGATAGATAGACTATGTGCTTGTGTGTGTTTGTGCACCGGTGTACGAGTGATGATGATGATGGCGGATTCTACCGTACCACGTTTCGAGCATGTCAGCACCAGGGGGCAGGGAGGGAGGATAGCCACATTCACAATGGACGGGCAGGCGGGCAGGCAGGCAGGCTGAACCCGGTTTGCCACGCATTTGTGTCTACGGGTGTGTGGTGGGACATGTGTAACACAGACGGCCACCAGCAGGTAGTTTGTTGCGGTCCTTGTCCGCCCGCCGGGTCAGCAACTTGCTGTCAGCAGGGGAGCAGGCCCGATGACATACATACACATGCCTCGCGTGCGCGGGGCACAACCGACAATGGTCGGGCGGGCACATGGCGGGCACTTGAAGGATTTATACGAGCCGGCGACCGAAAGAGGCAATTAACCCTCCTGGGGCTCTGGACAGGCGCATTTGCTAGTCTGCTTGGTGTTTCGAGTTTCTGCACCTACCGGGGCAATTCCTCTGCGTTCTCTGCGAATCCGGTGTAAAACCCGGTCTCCAGCCCTCCGATATCTAGCATGTCGTCCGACACTCCACTCTAGCAGGATGATGATGGGAGGAAGGATGAGAAAGAAAGACCTCTCGCCTATTTCACTCGGGCAGCGAGACCGCGAGCACGCCAACTGTCCGCCCCCCCCCTCCACCCTCCACCCTCCGAACAGGCAAACGTGCAAGACGAAGCCGAGTTCCGCGGGGCAGCGTACCCTTCTTCACAACACCAAAAGGTAACTGACGGAGCCTCAGCCTCCAGATTGGGGTCCGTCGACTTTGGGCCAAAGTAGAGGAGATGGTACAGTACATACGACTCTGCCCCTCCTTTTCCCAAAAAAAACCCCGCCTCTTCCGGAGAGAGAGGGAAGGGAGGGGAGGCATTTTCCTCCCCTCTCTCGCGGCCGCCTTTTCCTCGGTGAGTGGTTGATGCATCGGCTCCCCAGCCGGTGAAACCATCCCTCGGAGGCTGAAAGCGGGCTTCCGGCCACCACCTGGCGCGGGGCCGATCGCGGCCTAGCCCACATGCCTTTGGATCTCGCAGAGGGCCTGGGCAATCTTTTCGAATGAGCGGTGGCTTTCCCCTCAACTTGCCCCAAAAATTATCTTTCTAACTGCAAGGGCATTTTGGGTTTTCCTTCAGCACGCGCTGAAGATTCATCGTGCCTGTCAAGCCGGGGTCCTGGTCCTGGCTATGTTGTACAACGTGCAGGGAAGCTACTTATAGGTTATTGAATGAAGCCTTGCCAGGATCTCCAAGTACCACATAAAAGATGATCGACTGATCTCGATTCTCTCTCTCTCTCTCATCTTTTCTCTCTTTATCCGTCTGCTCCGAGTGGTTCTCTGCTGCCCCGAGGGTGGTTCGACATCAATATGCAGCCTGTGGGGACGTCCTCATTTTACGGACATCATTTGCTCGGCGGCAGGAAAGGAAGGGCCGGAAGTGCTGGTGGAGCATGGTGGTGGAGGGGAGAATTTAGAAAACAAGCCCCGACGCCCCGACCCCCCTGCCCCCTTGCACAACGCACTATGGTAGATCGGAACGGGTAGGCATCTCTGATCCCGCTCCTCTGTCTGGGCTGATCGGCATAACCATAAAAAAATAAACCACGACAGGAAGCTTCTGCTCCCTGTCCGCCGGCGGCTGTCAGTCTTTAGTGATGCCGAAGCCTGCATAGATCACGATCATCTCTTCTCCTGTCGCTGTCTCTTTTGTTCTCCGTTCTCTGCCCCGAAAGACCCCAGCCGATTGGCGACTCAGCCGTGACACAAGCCGGGTTCCAGGATCGGCGCTGCCGCTGAAGATCCGCGAACCCGATACTCCGGCCAGAAAGCCAAAACCTAATAATGTTCATTCACACACACATGTGCATTGATTGTGCAAGGCCATAAATGTGCTTTCGAGTAACTTTGGTCCTTCCATATTTCCTACCCTTCCCATTCCTAGCCACAGCAATATCGCCCAGGCCACCGGGCCGGGGGAATTGGAACGAGCAGGGGAGACGTGGCAAACCAATCTACCTAGGTACCACATGTGCATGTAATATAAAGGAATGCGCGGTGACAACAGCAGCAGCAAGGAGATGGGAAAGTCCATATTGCGGGAAAGACCGGTCTTGGGGGCCCTGCATCTGCGAATCGGCGCCAGCGCTCCCGCTTTGCTAGAGACTGTGTCACAGTAGCTTGCTTGCCTTTGCCTTGCCTGCCCTTTCCCATCCCTCGCAGTGCAGCCAGCCTAGGGCCCGATGTGGAACCAAGCCTAAACCTTCTATGGAGCTTTATGCCAGGTACTACCGCAAGTTAGAGTGTGCGACCGTTGCTTAGTGTACAACGCTTGCAATGGGGCGGGGGTGGCCACACCAACTCTGTCCCCCTTGCGGGGCAGCCCGTGAGAACCCGGACGGGTGGGATCGGCAGGCGGCAGGCGGGTGGGCGCACGACGCGAGACGAGGGAGAATGCTGGCGAGCGAACCCGCCTTACCTGCTTGGTGCTTGCTGTGGGCAGGCAAAGAAAATGATAGATAGCTACCCACGCCCCATCTGCCGCCCTGGGTTGGGTAATTAGGCGAGTGCCCAGGTGTGTATAAAACCACGCGAGGGCGTATAACGAGCCGCCCTCCTCGTCTGACGAATAACCGAGCGGGCGTCAATCCGTGATTAAGTTGTTTTGTTTGGGACTTCGGCAACGCAGGCGGTCAAAATTATTTTGTTCTTCTACCCTACCTACCTACACAGTACCTAACCCCCCCCCCTATCGCCCCTCCCTTCCTGCTCGCGGAGAATTTCTTGCCTAGAGAGGGAATCCATCCATCCTTCCACTGCGCCCATCAGCTTACCTACCCACCGTGACAGGCCCTTCGCGGCGTAACGTGCCGGGGGGCTTAGGCCCGAATTGGGCGGATGGAGGAGGCGGCGGCGGCGGCAGGCGGCGGCGGTGGGCTGTGTTGCGTGTTTGTACGGGTGATTGTGTTTGTGCTTGTGTTCGTGCTTGTGTTTCTGCCTCGTGTGCTCGTTTTGTGTGCCGAGTTGTGTGATGAGGATGTGATGGGATTGAGATGGAAATGGAAATGGAAATGGAAATGGAAATGGAAATGGAAATGGAAATGGAAATGGAAATGGAAATGGAAATGGAAATGGAAATGGAAGGGTACCGAGACAAATCAGGTCATGGTGCACCCCTTCGCCTGCCTTATTGCCTGCCATGGCATGGTGGATTGAGACATTGTTCGGCCGGGTGCATGTGGGTTGAACGATTACCGTGTACAGTAAAAGCCACTCCATCACGGCATAGTGGTGGGCACCTTGTCTTTTCTCCCCGGGCGGTGGGTTCTGACATGACATGACATGAACCATGACTGTTCGGCCAGCCAGCCAGCCAGCCAAACCTTGGCTGGCTGTCATGGCAGTGACAGGCTGACCGCGGTGGGTCCACAGACTCGTGTGTGCTCACCGAAGGAACTGTGAGCGAGTGGCCTATGCGTAACTACCAGAGAAAAAGGAAGGAAGGGGGCCAGAGTCGTCTATAGGCCTCACTCAGCCCTACACACAGGAACCGTGGTCCCCCCGTCCCCCGTCCCCCCCCGTCCGCTCGGCGGCGATCTGCTCAGCACCAGAGTGCTGACGGCGCACATCTCAGCACACACACAACACACACAGGCAGGGGGCCTTGCCCAAACCCGGCTGGCTGGGTGTGCGGCTGTCCCGAGGGGGCGGCGCCGTGCTTATTGATGCCTCATGCTGGAGGCTGAATCCGGTGATGATGTTGCGAGTGTTGGGGGGTTCTTGGTACTGTGCGGCTAACGAGTCTGGCAAGAGGTGTTCTGCGTTCCATGGTTGCCCTCTGGACTTTAAAATGCCGGGGCAGGCGGGTTGCCATGCCGATGGGAGAGCATCACAGACTGACCCTACCACATTACACAAGTGACCATGTTTGGCTTTGCGCTCTGGTGGACAGAATGGTTTGATTTCCGCTCCAGGCCCTGGGCCGCAGACCATGAGTTCTGGAGTCGGACCTGCGTCGTGGTCCTATTGTGCAACGTCCTTTTGGTATACCTGCAGTACATAGTCTGCTACCACGCATATGCCAGCGGCCAGGAGCTGCGCAATGCGAGGGGCGAGGGACGCTACTGTACAGCACGTATGCTGGTGGGAGTGACTTGTCGATACATGTTCTAGCTTGGTACGATACAACACCCATCCCTTCTTACCCCTCCGTCCCCCCACCATGACAGCCACCCACCAGCTAGAGCCTGCGGCATGGCACCGCTCCCGCCGAGGGAAGCACATGTACACCAATACCTGGCACCGTCCAGCCTTGGAAGTAGACACACTAGTCTGCCAGCTCTACCGCAGTCTACGACTTCGCTATACCCTTATCTGACAAGTGCATACCAGTCGGCCGAGATGGTCCTATAGTTTCTCGACCCGGGCATCTGTCCCAGCCGTGTCCAGGCCTTCCGCTAGAGAACTTGTCGGGCCAGAACAAGTATGTCTCCAAGAGATTTATTAACAGCTAGCCAGTGCTAGCATCGCAGTATCTACTCGACTGCTGTATCTAGGTCTCAACTTGGAACCCCCTCCCCCATCTGGAAGTAAGAAGAAATTGGTGTTTAGATCGGAGACATGCCTTTCCCATCGAAAGACGGCGTGCATGCATGCATGTCTTACCTCGTCTGGATGTGTCTCTCCAACCGTTCTCCTCCCTCGCCCTATCCTCGATCGGGAACAATAAGTCGACAGGTCCGGTGTGATACGGCCAGACAAAACGTCAGATGAGATGGATAGAGACACACACAAGCTGTAAGGTATCCGGCCCAACAATGATGTGTGATGAGTACACTGCCGAGCACACAGCAAGCATCTCGATGGGCTTTGAACACGGCACCACCAGTCTTGACATTATGTAACCATTCTGGCTTTGCCAGCCAACTTTATGTGTACACGCGAACTAGACCAGAAGTACTACAATGTACATGCGCCGCCGGGGCAAGGTGATCGACGGCGGGACATGACGCAACATTACCACACCCTCCCCTCGCACTCAACGCACTGTACTACGCTGTGGTGGCATGCGACACCCCAACTGGCACGAGACGACGCAGAAGCGGCCTTGCTGGACGACGTTCCGTGGGCAGGTGCGCCCCACATCGGGCAAGGGGCATTTTTCTGGCCGTCTCTCTGCCCTGTCGGCTGGCTGTTGTGGCCGCCGCCCAAGGTGTGTGTGTTTCGTTGCTTGATGCTGTGGGCCAGAATGTTGTGCTGGAGGGGAGGGGAGGGAGTCGAGGCAGTCTCATCACATGCCCGAGGCCGACGGCCCTCGTGTGAATGAATGTTACCCTTTTTTCAATATTCCGCCCGTCTGTGTGGTGGGTGGTGGGTGTGCCTTGCCCACGAATGACATGACAGCGGGTTGGCCCAGCTGGGGGTTCGCTGGTGCGTTCGTTGGGCCAGGCTTTGTCTGGGCGGTCCGTCCAATCTGTGCGTTGTCGCCGACTATGGATGTCCTTATTAGGAGGGAGGGGTCCGTGTACCTGGAAATGGAACCGGTTCGTCGTTGAGCATGTGGTTGAGCACTGTCAGTTATGATGAACGGTCGTCGACTTTCAGCTAGACCTGGCCAGGGGGACCTGAATATTGCCAGGCGCAGGCTATTGGCCGTTTCCCCTGGTGCGCCTACGTCTGGGAAAGAGTGGTTTTGGACATTCCTGCTCAGGTGCGAAACCGTCAGCTCGGTCCCCCCATAATCTGGCAATCACGGAAGTTTCCAGCGTCGTCAATGCACCGAGCAAGCAATAGGTCTTGGGTCACCCATCAGCAAGGAGCAGAAGGATTGAGGCTATCCTTTCCGGTGAGCCCCCCAGACACAGGCAGACAGCCCCACCATCCCAATTGCCGCAGGGCTCCGACTGAGGCAGACGGCACCGCATTTGGGGGCCTCGATTCGAAACCTCATAAGCGGCCGCTGGGATAACACAGCAGGTACAATAATGATTTGACCCACTTTCTCTCCGCGCCTCTCAAACAAACAAAACTCCAGCGCCGGGCACCCTTGTGGGCAGAGGCCATGTCACACCTGCCACGACGGCCTGTCCTATATCATGGGCTGTTAATACACTGTACACGCCCAATTATAAACCAGGGCGGCTGATCTAGTGTACAGTGGCTGCATTGCAGTACAGTACAGCACACAGGTGACTGCACTGACTGCAAAGCGCAATTCGGTTGGCCGCCCTTTTCTCGGGGCAGTCGGCGCTGCGGCGAGGCTGACATTGATTGCCTCATTTGCCCTGACGACAACAATAAGGTTCTGTCGATCAAGATATACTTCCCCTCGCCAGGAGAAAACAAATGAGGGTTGAATGAAGAGTCGACCCCGTAATCAAACACTGGGTCCCCCAACATTGTGTTTGTGCAATTAGTGGGAAAGGGGAGATCATCCAGGCAAGCGCCCGTTTCAACTGCGGATCATTCAGATTGCTACACTACAGCCCGTTGGGCGCAGCCGGATCTGCCGTCCGCCGTGTGCGTGTTGTGTGATCAACCTGCCGCAGACGCGCCAGCGTTGCGCAGTCGCTGTGTCGCCGTTCATGTGCGCAGCCACGTATTGTGTGGCTTTGAGCAAAGGAGCGAAAAGGTGGACAAACATTTTTCGGTGTGAAAACCTGGGGGCAAGCAACTCTGCAGAAGGTTGACGGGTAACAGTATGTCGACTGGCGCACGGCAGTTGAGCCCAGGATATTGTATGTTGAGCACCCTGGGCACTGTATTGGCCGATGGATACGGCCCCGAGCGGGCGATGCACAGCCAATCTTCAGTTCTCCTACCAGGCAATTCCAATCACTTGAGGCGACTTTCCTTTCTCCACGGTCGGGCCTCACGGCGGGCTGAGGTTGGAAGGTGCCGTCTTCGTTTCGCGTTTCAAAACCGCTGTCCCCGTCACGTCTGTTTCACATTACCGCGGATTGGGACTCTCTCTTTCTCTCTCTTTCACCACCCATGCAGCCATGTTGCCCCTTTCTGCCCGTTTCCGCTAGTACAATCCCGGCTAGCCGGAATACATTAGGAAAACAAGTTGAGAGGACCCCGAGGGAGCCCTGGCCAAAACAGTCGCTCTGCCGGGCCGGGGAATGAATGGCTGCGGGCCCACCGCCCTGGTACGACCCGACAGGGATGACCGCCGCTCGTTCCAGAAGGGCCGTGTGAAAGGGATGGATGGTCAAAGGGAGCGAGCGAGGCCGGGCGGCTGGGCTCTTTAGCAGTCGACAGGGGGTAGAGCTTCGGCCGGCCGGTGGGTGGATCTTCGCGGAGCCCTTTAGAAATAAAGTTAATCATGCTGTGGCTGGGTCTGGCTCGTGTCTATCTCTCTCTGGACTTGGGGGGCTTGGGGGGCTTGGGCCAAGGGGCTGAGCGGCTTGGATCAACCCCCACGGAAGGTTGATTTTCATCTGTGCAAAACAGATGCTGCCGGACCGGAG
The DNA here is from genome assembly GCA_021399435.1 of Diaporthe sp. PMI_573. Classification (NCBI taxonomy): domain Eukaryota; kingdom Fungi; phylum Ascomycota; class Sordariomycetes; order Diaporthales; family Diaporthaceae; genus Diaporthe; species Diaporthe sp. PMI_573. The sequence goes on along the minus strand of JAJTUP010000029.1, from coordinate 643,252 downwards.
AGATCGTGTGGGCGAGGGCAGACGTAGGTTTGTTCTGGCTCGAGCCGTCCGAAGTTAGAAGTGGAAAGGGGTGGAAAGGGGCTGTGGTCGGTCGGACGGACGAGGCTAATCCTCTCACACACAGACGTTAGAGATGGGGCTGAACTGGGCTGGCAGACTTCAGGACATTGACAACTAGATAAGTTAAGATATTGTCTATTAGTTGCCCTACCATCCTCTATCTTCGACGAGCCGGGTGAACTTCAGCCTCTGCTCTGAGCAAGGCTGAAGCACCTCCTTCAGAACCGGAACCCACCACTTCTCACTGCTCTGGAACTTGTGGCACAGCTTCATGGCAAAGGCGTACTCAGCATACTCCGGGAAGAAACCGCTCCTCTCCCAGTCAACAATGCCCGTGATCTTCCCGTCCTCGACCATGATATTGCGCGGGGAGAGATCCCCATGGGTCAGGACGAACCTCCCCGAGGACCTGCGCCTCTCCTTCTCCAGCCACCGCGGCCATCTCCAGTGTGCCAACCCAAAAAATCCCACGGGGACTCGCTCCATACACCAGTCATCGAACGCCTCCTCGCTGGGGAACGGCCCGCAATAGGTGGTAGGAAGGCGGTCGTAGATATTCCGCGTGGGCTTGTTGCCCACACGGCCGATATAAGGCTGCGCGCAGGCGCGCATGCGAGCCACCTGCTCGCGCAGCTGCACCACCACGCCGGCCCTGTCGGCGCTGCTGAGGCCATCCCAGGCGTCCGAGAGGGGCTCGCCGGCGACCAGGTCGCTGAGCACGGCGCACCCGGCGGGCCTGTCCGGGTCGTCGGTGTATATGTCGTAGAGGGCGCGGACCTTGGGAGCCAGCACCCCATTCGCCGCGGCGTGCTGCATCATGTCGGCCTCGGTGCGGTTGCTGCCCCTTGGGTTCTCCCGGTCCGGGGCCATGAGCTTGATGGCTATTGGTTCCCCCGCGGGTGTCTTGTGCCTAATCACACGCCGGCCGAAATATGCGTAGATCTCGTCGCCACATATTGGCTCGGCTTCATGAATCGCACTCGCTAGTTCCGAGAGCCCTTGGGGCTGCGCGCCCTCCTCTGTAGGGGCCGCGTCGCCCATTGTGGTTGATGGTGCTGGTGTGCTGGTGTGCTACTACTACTGCTGCTCGGAGGTTGGCTGGATGAGGCACGTCATCGGCAGCACAGCCGACAAGAGAAGGTCGCATCCGCGACGGCGAGATCACTCACCTCCCCCCCCCCCACACACACACACAGACACAGGCACAGACACACACGCGTAAAGACATGCGTACGTCTTCCTCTATCACAGACGAGGCCTGAACAAGAAGGAGGCATGTTAACCTTACGCAGCAGCGTATTGCGTACGGCGACGACTCATCAAGGTGCCCAGCACACCTGCACGCCCATGTTCGATCGGTGGCAGGTGGTTGATGGATTGATTGATTGACTGAATGGTGGGGCCACTCTCGACTCCCCAGGCACCGCTTCACCTGAGACAGGTACGGACGGCTACCTCGGGTACGTATCCTTGTACCCATGTATCTATTTATGTACCGAAGCATGTACCTGATCCAGCCCTCCAATCGAAGGTTCGCTGCCGCCGCCCTTCGCGTCGCTTGGCACCGAGACAGGCATGACCAGGCTTGGGCCATTGCGACACCCGGGGGCTTTGGACTTCGGGCTATTGGCCGCGGCGGACTCGGCTCTCGAGGCGTTTCCCCGTCCCGCCCATCAACCTGAGGAGGCGTGCGAGCGTGGAGAAATGAAGCTCGGGACGTGAACCCTGTAGTGACCCTGGGGAAGAACAAAGAGAGGACGCCGCATCATCTCGCAAGTGTCCCTTCATTTTGTCCCTGCCAGGTGATGTGCGATGACGATGATTGATCCGTCACCGGCCGCTTCTTGCGAGAAAGTGGCTTTTTCATCACGTCAGAATCTCATCAACGCCGATGACAGGAGCGTGGGAAAGGGGATAAAAGCAACATTTGCCCATCCTTAGATCGATCTTGATCGATGGCATCTCCCGGCACTGGGGAGTGGCAAAAGCAAAGTAAAACAAAAAAAGAAAAGCCAGACAGGCGAGCGCAGGATCTTAGGCACGGTTCGGAGGTGGCTTGAACGGCTGGCGGACACAGGAACGAGGTCAAATCATGCACGATGTCCCATCCCATTCATCCCCCGTCCGATGACCAACCACAACCAAATTCCCTCCACCACATCATCCCGCATATCGTGGTACGAGGTACCTATCTCCACCGCACCGCACTATGTATGCAGTGATACTCTTCCGTCAAGCCCGGTGGCCCCCCTCCTCTCCTTTGGCCCAGTCTGGGACATCACGCACATGCGGGACCACCACCCACCTCTCTTCTTCGCGTGGCGGGATCTCCTCCCGTTGGGTACCACCGCTGCTGTCTATGTATGTTTCTGCTTAAGTCATTACCCAATGCATGTCTCACCCCGCGGGGGTCCCTGGAGAAACTCAGGTGTTTCCCCTGCCTGCCGCTTCAGCCGCCTTTTATTCTCGGGTATCGGTGCAAGATACTGAGGATTTCGTTGAGGAGCAGAGGCTATTCAAATAGAGCACCAATGGTGCTGGTGGTAGTGTTCATACATGAGTGATTCTCATCAGCAGCCGCTTCACTGCTGGAAAATGTCCATGATAGTCGACTGCTGGCTCACCGTTGCGATCTGTAATCCTGTAGTTGTTTACCAAAGAGATACCGTGCTGCCCGGGATGGTTTTAAGTCGCCCGGGGTTGAAGGTTCACGCCGCCGAGGAACAGCTGCTCCAAGTACTATCACCAAGGCGTCTCAGACTCGCAAGGAGCAGGACTCTTTGTATGGCTCTACATAGTATAAGAAGAAGATTTAGGCCTGAATATCACCTTGGTTGGCTTGCGGCAGCTCCATGTCCTGCTGTTACTGTACATCTAGCAACTACTTCGCCACTTGGGTCAACCATCACCGGTGAAGACGACATTTTCTGTTCTGGACAGCAGACTCTCGGTGCCTAGAACTAAGGGCTTACATCTACTAATAAAGAATATTAAGATACATCACTATGCCTTCAGCCTAGCCATGGGTAACACCCTATGACAAGAGAACAAAATCATCCCGAGGTCAAGATTTGGAGACCAACACCTAAACACCATCACCTATTGCTTCAAAAGCTTGCACTTCCCTGCCAGATCTCCAGCCAACGCCCTCATGGGGATGTTCGCCATGAGATCAAACACGCTGACGTCGACGCCAGTCTCACGGGCGATCCAGTTGCGCACTTCCACCGCCACAAGGCTGTCGACGCCGTACGCGCTCAGGGGCTTGCCCTCGTCCACGTCGCTCTCCGGCATCATCATCAGCCTCGCGAGCCTCCCCACCAGTGCACGGGTGATCAGGTCAGCCGCCGTCGCCACGTCCTCCCTGCCGCAGCGGCCGAGCTCCTCGCGCAGCGAGACGTCGCCGCCGGTGCTGGAGCTCGCGTTCGAGTTGTGCTGGTTGCGGAGCGCCGCGAACCGGTCGTCGGCGATCCAGTACCAGGCCTCGGAGTACTCGTTGTGGGGCAGGCCACACATGATCTGGGTGGGGTGACGATGTTGTGTTGGTGCTGCTTGGTCTTGCTCCATGGCGATGGAGAGGAGTCCGTGGAGAGTCACAGGGTAGATAGAGTGATTCATGCCAGTGATCACTGTTTTTCAATACCCGCTCTTTGAGCCCAAGCCTCATAACCTTCCCCATACCGTTCCGCGAGCTCACGCATGTCAAGTCTCAACCTGTTCGGCCTGTTCAGAAAGGTCCAGCAGACTCACCCCAAGATCTCAAAATATTGACCCATTTCTATAGTCAAGGTTTCCGGGATACAAAGCTGACGAGCAAATATTGAACCTCCTATGATTGAGCAGTCCGGTGTCAGCATGCTGGGAAGGCCATGATAATTCAACAACACTAACATAGCGTAGATCAGATTCTGTCCATCAAAATCCTCAGTAAGGTCCGACACCGGGAACTGTTGCTAGTAAGCTTTGATATAGAGCTTACCCATCTTCTCGTGGGATCCTGAGGAGATGAGAGATTAACAGAAGAAGCTGGAATCAAAAGTGCGCGAGTACAACCTTGCATCTATATTTGTAAATGGGATTGCTATTTGCGTGCCACTCAAACGCACCTGTTGGTTGCTGGGTTTCCCGCCGTGGGATCCCTTCATGCGTCTGGATATGCGTGAGATATACCGACCTACCTAGGATAACCAGCACTCTTTTGGCCATCAGCCACCCAATTCCACGCCGCGCATTTTTTGCCAGCCACACGGCTATCAGGGTGGAATATTCAGTAGTTCACGGAAGCAGTCTTGCTTCGTCCAAGAAGTAAGATCACCTTACACACATGCTAAGAATTTTATGAGGAGCCGAATAGATTCACATTTCAGAAGTCTCAAATCCGCAATGCATTGCCCTAAACATCCTCCTCCTGATTTGACCGGATCGGCCACTGGAGAACTCGAAGCCGGACTGACTTCTGGACTGATACCACTGGTCGTGAATGGGAAGCCACCGCTAAACGAGTATACCCGGGCTCTCGACGCAGCATGGCCAAAAGCGGACGAGCACGTGCTGGCAGCCGAGGGCTCGGCGGCGTTGGAGAGTGTCGACAGTAGTGAAGTGGGCCGTCACTGGCTGGGATAGCGTCCCGAAAGATCGATCATGGCCGAGACGCCAGCATATGCATTGGCGGATGAGGCTTCGTCAAAATCGAGCTTAGGGGTACAACCGGATAGATAGTGCCCGTAGTTGTGTCGTCGCGTGCGATGAAAATCGTCCAGCAATGGTTGTCATTGTCGGTGGGTAACCATTTCAACACATCCTCGGTTACGAAGTTTTAGTTATGAGACCTTCAACTTCGGATCTGAGACTCGTGATTTTTATAGCGTGGCGTAAAAGCTAGTACAGATATTTTCTCTAGTGTAAAGCGGACAGCTGCCTTCAAAATCCGCTTAACACCAAGTCCTTTCTGCCTATGTTAATGATTGATGGCAGTCACCGTGCCCCTGCCCATTCCTCCCATCTGCTTTAACAGGTTTTACGATCGTAGGGGCTCGTGTAGTTAGGCTTGAACTCCTATATCTTAACTTTCCTAGGTATGGTGTGGTTCTTCCAAGTCTTCGTGGCATACGTGGCTGGGAGTTCGACTCCGAAACCTTTTTTAGTGGTCATGAAAGCCTTCATTAAGATCGTCACTAGCAGAACTTCATCCGCTATCTGACTCTAAAGCAAGCACACGATTTCTGTATGGTTCTAATTTGCAGCAGCTGAATTCTGATACGAGCGCGAATATTCGGCCAACGAGTGTGAACTTGCCCTACTTCCACCGAGAGGAGCGATCGTGAAGCGGACCGCCGCTAGGCTGACGAACCACGACCGGGCACAGGCGAGGCTACCAGACTTTACGCGCCACTTCATCCTCCAGTCCGTTCAGAGAACTCAAAATAATCCTTGAAGAAATGAATTCATCGTATCCAGGTGACTACGTCTCGATCCATGCTCTAGTTCATGGTTCCGTCTGCAACCGGGCACCTCAGCCGGACATGCAAAGCTCGATATACGAGAAGTAGGTCGGGAGAATCGAGGCCCATCTCGCGGGTCTGATCGCTTCGCTTAGAGATTGGCATAGATCGCGCTGCGCGCTCAGAGAATGGAAGGCGCGGCCCGCCACATTAAGAAATAAGTAAGTCCACTGACGGCCTTTTCCCATGGGACTCCTTGCTAGCTTCTCCCCCCGGTTTCCTTCTTTTGGTTCTCTTTTCAAAGATTTCGTCAACCGACACTCAAATTCATCACATCACCCCAAATTCCAGATCCTACACCCACCAAGATGAAGATCTCAATGACCACCCTCACCGTGCTGCTGTCCGCAGCAGCAGTGCAGGCCCTCCCCGCTGACCCGCCAACGCCACCACCGGCCATGTCTGACGGCTTGAAAGACACTATCGGGGATCTCGGAAGTGCTGCCGGCCATGCCATCGGGGGCATCATCAGTGGTATCCCAAATCTCATTGGGGAGATCAAGGATGCGCAGGCCCAGAGGGAGGCCGCGAGACAAGAGCAGGAGCGCAAGGAGGCCGGTGACAGAGAGGACAAGCTCCGCGAGGTCCTGGCCCAGCGCCGCAAGATCGCCGTGGAAAGTCTCGAGTACGCTGAGCACCTCCAGTTGGAAGAGGAGTCCAACGTCGGAATCGTGGAGAGCGAGTACGACGCTGCTGTCGAGAACGTCGACAGGCTGTCCCGGGAGATCGCCGTGCTATCGGAGCGCCTGAAGCACAACGAGAACGAGCTCGAGCAAGCCAGCAAGGCCAAGTCCGTGTCGCAGCGCGAGGTCTTCAAGGCAAACCAGGAGCTCGACGCCGCCGTCAAGGAGGCCAATGAGCTGCGCGAGGCGATCAAGCAGATCGACGAGGTGACTGCTGTCGTCGGTCTCCCCGACGAGGACAAGCACGAGGTCAACCCCGAGAAGTACCCCGCGCCCCCCGAGGAGCCGGAGAAGCCTGAGGGCCCCAAGTAGAAGAACCACAACAAGAACAACCACAACTGATGAGAGGATCCCCTGGGATCACTGACTGGACGTCTTGGATGAGTGAGGTGATGAGAGGCGCCCTCTCTCCATCCGTTGTGTGAGCGTGCTCGTCTGTTCCACGCATGCTGTTTGAGGGTGGAGCTTTTCATCTTGGGTGTTCAGGTACCGGTGGATTAAGATGATTCCATGGTTATGTAGTGTTGATGGTGTTTACGTTGGTGTGTTGCTTTGAAAAAGGATCGTACAGGTACTCTTTGGCCTATGGCTCCCTCGGCCTTGAGCTCGGTATCATATCCTTAGTCGTGGTTAACTTAGTCGGTCCTTAAACCTCTCTCGCAACTCCCGATCTCCATGTCGCCTGTCCGTGATGATCAAAATGTGTGAAAAGTCGATACTCCATCAGAAAGAGGTCACCGAAACGTAGGATTCCCTTCATTGCCGAATGTTCTGTCAAATATACTGCACATGCTTTGCCTAACATAATTGTACACTCTCCTATAAATCATCCTAATCAATCCCCATCCACTTGTAGCTGTCCGACCACGGGAAAGTACTGTATATGTATCTAGTCAATCTACGGTTGAGTAAGTAGGAGCCTTTTAAGCGGCCCTCTTGCTGGGTGGTGAGTTATATGAACAAGTACAAAAGTCGCATCTACCCAGAGATGATACCCAGGAAACATGTATGGACTATTTGTATACTTTGAGTTCCTCTACTAAGCTGGAACGGCAATGAGTGTCCTATAAGGACAAGGAACAATGTGTCTTATCGACGATAACAGTGAGATTCGCTATGCAAGGCTTCCAACAGTGTCTTTCCAATCTGAGGAAACATGTCTATAAGCCAAAACGCATTAATATAGTCATCCTCCACATCTCCTACTCGATTCCCGAAAGGTCAAAGTCATCCTCGCGCTTTCTGACCAGAATCTCCACCGCCGTGTCGGTGGTCAGATTGACGCCGAACTCGTGAATCTTGGGCTTCACACCCTCGGGCAGCTTCCAGTCGTAGTTCAGCAGTATGAAGATCAGGGCTATCTTGATCTCGTTGGCCGCGAAGAACCTGCCCGGGCAGGCGTGGGCACCGTGCCCAAAGCCCATGTGTTCTGGTGTCGTGGAAACCAGCAGCGACGTGTTTTCCTTCCCGGGCTCGCCGCTGCGCCGCATGTTGTAGAAACGGTAACCGTACCCTGTGTCATAATCAGGTTAGCTACCAAAGGTACAGATGGTGGTAAATATAAGGGGAGGGAAGTGAAGGTCTCGTGGCCTTGTGCGTGTAGCCTGCCCGAATTGATCAATGCACGGCAGTCAGGCTGCGGCAAGCCAGCAGCAGGATTGCAGATGGATGTGACAGAAAAGTGTGCTCAAAATGGTGGGCTCATTGCAGGAGGTCGCTCACATTCGTTTGCGTTCGGGTATGCTTCGTCATCCCTTGATCCTCTGTCAGTGTTCTTTTCATCCTCATGGGCAGCAAGAAACGATGAGCTTACCAGTGGCGGTGCGTTGATACTGCAAGGTAACTATCCTTAGGAATCACTGTGCCGTTGGAGAGTTTGACATCCGCTCTAGCCTTTCGCTGCATGGTGGCTGTGTCATGATTCTGTCAGTGCCATGGAGTCCACATAACCCCCACCGCTCGTTCAGAAGTCTGCGTCTAAACGCATATGTCTCGGGACGATTACAATGGTAGACTCACCTAGCTGGATAGGCTTGAGGCGCTGGCTCTCCTTGATGACACTATCGAGCAGCTTCATGTTTGTCAAGGTCGTCTTCTTCCAACCTCCATCAGACAAGACCTCCTTGATTTCCTTGCGCAGGTCATCGATGACCTCCGGGTGCCCGGCCAAGTCCGTCATGATCTGGGTCATGAGGTCCGAGGTGGTGTGGATGGCCACAAGCGACAGGAACAGCTGCATAGCCGCCGGCTCATAGTCGGCCTTTGACTTGGCGGCAGCGTTCTCAAACCACTCTATCGAATCGTTGAACTCGATCGTCTTTCCCTCTGCCGCCGCGGCTGCCTTTGCCGCTGCGCGCTTGTCCAGGACCGGCTTGAGAATAGAGCGTGCCTCGGCCACCTGCGCCGTTGCGGCCCTGCAGATGGGCAAGACCCGGGCGGCGATGGACCTGAGCCCAGCTGGGTATATGCGAAGGGCATCGGCTGCTGGGAACATAGTCGAGGCGTATTCCCTCGAGATCTTGAGCCACGCCTCGTTGCGGCAAAGCTCCTCTCCCAGAAAAACGCGGGATGAGATGCGGGCGACGAAGATTAGGATCGTGTCTCTTAACGGCAGCGAGTGCCACTCTGCATTACGATCAGGATTGACACACTTTTGGGGATATCGAGATACGCAAGATCTGGTATATCTTACCCTTGCTTTCCCCAAAAGAAACAGGCATAGCCAGTGCTGTCTCGTCTGCCAAGGGCTTGGTGATTTTGGCTGTGAATGAATAGAGTCAGAAATCAACCAGCCGCTTCTCCAGATGGCTGACAGAATTGTACTAACCCAGCAATTTTGTCAGATCCTTATTGATCACGGTCAATGTTATGTGGTCTTTCGTGCCTTGGTATGGCGCCTCAAAGCCTGGATACCGGGTTTGGAAGAACTTCAAGAAGAGGTCAGTCTCAGTCTCAGCTACCATGAGTAGCAGCGCACGCCAGAAACTAGTACATGTCAGGCACACTTACATCGGCGCTGAAGTCGGAAAAGCTGAGCTTAGGGTTGTTCCGGATCTCGTTCGCCATGCTCGGCGGGAGGACTGTCATATTGCCATAGTCGGTGATGAGCTGCGCTGGCTCGTTGGGATGGCTGTTGAACCAGCTCCGGAGTAGTGAACGACAATCGTGGTAGTAGAATCTCTTGGCTCGCTCAGCAGTGAGCTCGAATGGCCGTCGAGGATTCAAGAACGGCACCTTGGACTTGGGTTTATTGCCAAGTGAGTAGACAAAGACCACGAATAAGAAGGTGGCCAAGAGGTACGGGATCGGCTTGGTCTTGATGCCTGCTGTCTCTATGTCGCCCAAAGCTGCCTGGATGGAGGCCTGTAGAGACATATCTGATGCTTTTTCGCTGGAAAGACAGGGTTGAATTCAATGTTGTAGTTGTTGGGAGTGCTTGGCAGGAGGATACTGATGATGCAGACATTAGTGCAGAGGGGCAGTCTATATCTGCAATTATCATTTACTAATCGGGATGTACAAACAGTCCGTGGAGTAGTTTGTGTGACCTATGCATGATCTCCACCGCCTCGTCGAGAACGTCCGTATGCAGGCATCGAAACTCGCTACAATTAACACTCGATCATTAGCTCCCGCGCCGGATCTCACCCCACCCATCTACTACGGCAAGTAATGGCGTTATAAGACCCCGATTCGGACTGGATGAGCATCGCGACAGATATAATCGTGTCTCCGCCTCGAGGAGTCCATCAAGTGGAGCAAGGAGGCGGAATTATCGAAAAAGTGGTTCGGACGCACACCGGACGGCTAGGGGCATGCAGGCGCTGCGGATTTAGAGAACCAACCGGATTGAATCAGCTCCAACGGAGACATCAGCATACATGCAGATGATGTAGTAACGGCAACACCAGCTGCCCGAGGCCCCGGCCGCCAGGGCTTCAGTGTGCCGCTCTGGACGCCATGTCCCCTAGAGATTGACTTCATAGGGAAACGATCTGCTAACATCACGAGTAATAGGACTAACTATTCTCCACATGTTGTGCTGTACGCAATTATTCTCGCCAATGAGAACAGTGGGAATGCTAAACAAGCATAACTCAAGCTTTCGGCCTATCCCGGCTGGGTCTCTCCTGCCTCGCCGTTTTCTGCTCCCGCGCGGTTGTGTTCAACCTGCACCAGCTTCAGACCCTTACTTACGGTTGTGCTTCGATACGCATCACTCAAGATCAAGAAAAGGAGAATGCGTAGTATTTTGGTCGATGCCGGACAGCTTGCTTCTTGTTGAACTGTATGGATGCATTATTGTCCTGGTTGGAATGGCATGGAGCAGAGTGCTGACCTCCAGTGATGCAAGTGAGGCAGATGAGACAGGACCACATCCTACCATCTATCTGCCTTGGGTTTGCCCTAGCAAGCAAATAACAACGGGTTCTCAAGGCAAGCATGCAAATGCAGCTAGACATGCAAACCTCTATGTTGCTAGGCGACTGCAACAAAGTGACATCAGCAGCTGAATCCAAGCGCATGTTGCTATGGATAAGAGAAGCCTTCACCACAAGGCAGAGACGCATCTGTTCGTGATCATCCCCCATCATCACTTCAGGCATCGCAAGACTCCATGAATCCGACGGTCACGAACTCTAGCCGCCATGGATCGCAACGGTAACTTCGACTACCGCAACTTCTTCTACCCAGGTCCTGCACCACTCCCTGTGCAGATCTACCCAGTAAGCGGCGACCCACGCTTCCCCTTCCACTTCCCGCCCGCCACGCCCAACATGAGCATGGCCAGGGGGGAGTCTGCATCCCCCTCAGCGCGCGAAGACATCACCGCAGACGAGACCGCCCTCGACCAGAGCCCACCGACCGGCAGCAGCACGATAGCCAAGCGCGACGCAGCATCCCCGGCGGCAGCCACCACTACCATCACCACCGCGCCCGTGAAGCTCGACCACGTCGCCCAGGGTCTGTCGCACCTCCTGGGCGAGGCCATATCCTTCTGCGAGGAGTGCCTCAAGACACACAAGGACGTAATCGCGGCGGCCAGCTTCGCGGGCCACGCGACGCGCAACAGCCTGTGGAGGGAGCTCCTCGAGTCGCGGTTCGAGGCGAGCGGCGTGCACAAGGACCTGCTGCACACGCTTGTGCCCCGGGTCACGCGGTACACGCAGCAGGCGCAGCAGGCGGTGGCGCGCGGCGCCGGCCCGTCGGGCGAGGGGGACGAGCACTACAGGCTGACGCTCGTGGCGGACAAGCTCACGGCGCAGTGCAGCTGGGTCGGGCAGCTGAGCGGGAAGGCGCTGGGGAGCAGCGCGGCGTGTGAGGGCATGGTTGAGACTATGAAGGAGATGGTGGTTCTGTGCGGCAAGGTCGGGCCTGGTGGCGGCGAGGCTGCTGCGCAGGAGGGCGGCGGTGGGCAGTACTAGGCCGGATAAGCTGTGGTCGACTTGCAGTGGAGCGGTAGCCAGGGTAGTGCGGAGGGGATGACGACGGTATTGTTGAGAAGGTGCTTGCCTTGTTGTCTGGCCATGCTGCTTGCTGGGTTGATCTTTGTTCGAGCCCTGGCATTTCCGCACTGCCATCTCCATCTCAGCACTCTGCCAAATGCGGCAAAATATTGGGTCCCAGTAGGACAAGCGACAAAGGAAGTTATGGACGAAGAAGACATCTCAATAAAGCCTTATTCATTAAACCCTCACCGCATGAATATGAGATTGTGGTAGTGCCTCAGCCTTGCATACAAAGGCAATGCCTGCAATTGTGGCTAGTAGACAGTTCGGCACAGCCTCAACATCTTGACCCAGAAAGCAAACCGTACCCATATCGTCCAGGAACCCGCCCAAGATGCCGCCCAAAGCAGTTGGTAGAGCAACGCCGCATGTCCAAAGAGGCATAGTGGAACTGAAGCGCAATTCAAAATACAGAATAGAGAAGCCAGCGAAACCTCAGCCAAAGTGGAAGCGGGACAACAATGGGAGGCTTGTGTCCAACCTGCCCAGACGGCCAAGATGCAAGGCGGGGCAAATCATCAATCTGACCGGGGGATGAAGGCGACATGTGGTTTTTGGTTCATGTGTCTCGAGGGGGGTTTGTTAGTAGTATCCTTTCTGGCAAAGTAATGGCGAGGCGATGTATACAACTGACCTAGAAGGAAAAAAGGGTGAAGCCCACCGCCCAGAGAGTGATCGGAATTGAATGATGAGGCCTGCCTCCCACCGAAGCAAGAGGCAGGCGACACGCCACCCATCGCACTTCAGCTTGTGTCCAAGCAATCCCGGCAGTGACTCTCCCAGAGGAACACTGGACACGGAGCCCCCCATCCTCCCCTTGCGGTTTGGACGAAGGGACGGCCAGCGCCCTGCTTTTCTGATGCCAACTGCGGAGGCAGATTCGCCTCGTGCCGTCGCCGGCAGGCCGTCATCAACCCGCGCAATGAAGCGCAGGCGGTCGGGCTGGTGGGGCTGTGCCCCGTCGGGAGTTTCTCCGAATTTCTCACATGCAACGTGGTTGCCAGCGACTCCCCCGAAGGAAAGACGCGAAGGCTCGAGAGAAGCTGCTTGCGCAGATCTCTCCGTTTGTGGCATAGAAGGGTAGCGTTGAGGGCGGTGGGCTTGCAGAAGAAAGGAAGAAAGAAGAAAGAGTCACAACTCTGAAATTTTGGCGAGCTCTAAATACTGTGACGTGCGGCTCATGGTGGGGTGCAAGGGCCCCAGCTAGTACCTTGTAGCCAATCACCGTGTTGGAGTAAAGCTAGCCCCTACAAAGTACGTACCTAGGTAACTACGTTTGGCCGTTATGAGAACCCTGACACCCAAATTGGTCCAAATCGATCTAGACTTCCCGATAAGTCGGATAAGATCTGCTACTTTGCGAGATCCTTTTCCCTTTTTCGGCCGTCCTCTTTTTACTGAGCACCGCCTGTTCTAGAACCATACTGGACCTAATCGACCGCTACGACTCTCAAAACCTCTCACAGCACGCCGGTATCAGAATGCCTGTTCTTTAGCCAAAGCACTACCTCCCTCCGTAGTGCCCGTCCACCCAACAGAGTCTCCCTTCTTGCCTCTCCATCCTCAGTCTCATTCTTGTCCTGATCACTCAGATCAGTTGGTCCTAGTCTGCTTGCACATATTAAAATGGTCGAGTCTCCACTGGATCTTCCTCAAGTCTGGCAGAAGCCTGCCTTTCCTGTCCTGCTGGCAGCCCTACGAGGACTTCGAGTGGATCCACCAGTATGGAATCTCAAGGCCTCCCGCACTGAAATGCTCAAAGACCAGGAAACGGTGACACAGGACCCTCGGGAGATCGCTGCCTATCTCTCCACAATCATCAAGAGCCCACTCAGCTGGCTGGTGGAGGAGGAGGATCGAGAGGCAATATGGGACGAGGCAAGCAGGCGGTTCTCGGAGCGATGTGGACGAAGCGGTACGTTCGACGCCCTTCCTAGGTGCCGTGAAGACCACCAAGCTCACGCCGTGGCTTAGCCATGGGGGAGATCACCCGGCGGTGGCCCTTCGAGAGCGATGCGTACAGCCCATTCGACCTGATCCTCCGCGAGCCAGCATTGACAGGGGACAACCTCGGCCTCAAGACCTGGGGCTCATCTTATGTTCTCGCTCAGATGCTGCACACCATCGGCGAGACATCATTGGCCCATCTCTTCGGACAGGCGGCTGGGCGGCCGAGACCACCAGTGCTCGAGCTGGGATCGGGGACTGGTCTTCTCGGCCTGGCAGCAGCCGCCATCTGGCGGACTCATGTCATCCTCACTGACCTCCCCGAAATCGTCCCAAACCTCGCTCACAACGTCGAGAAGAATTTGGCCACGGTACAGGACCGAGGTGGTAGTCTTGCGTCCGGGGCTCTGACATGGGGTGGGGACGAAGACGAGATTGACCCCGTCCTGTTCACTGCGAAGAACAGTTTCGATGCATGTCTTGGCTGACCTCGTGGATAATGATATTGGATAGCTGACCAACCTGTAGGCCGTAATTGTCGCCGACCCTCTGTACGACGACAACCACCCCGGGCTTCTTGCGGGCGCGATTGACGACCAGCTCAGCTTGGACAGCAGTGCCAGAGTGATGATCATGGTCCCGCAGCGGGACGCCGTCACGGGAAAGCTTCTTGCGGCACTCCGGGACGAGATGGCCTTGAAGCCCGCGCCCTTTGTTTGCCTCGAGGAGACCATCGTAGCGGGGCGAGACGACTGGGGCGCGACTGAGGACGAAGAAGCCGGCCAGGTCAAATGTTGGCTGGGCATTTTCGCAAGGCAGAAGGTCACTAACCATACGTAAAATGCATCAATCGCATTTGAATCACTGTCCCCACATGCATTTTGTGCTTCTGTTTGCATCTATGTCACATTTATTCGCGTCTGTCCATCTAAGCTTCCGCGGATCTCTGGGTGTCAAGCTCGGTGGGCAGCGTCAGATAACTTTAGAGCCACAGCTTGGACCCCATCGGTTGTCCATCCTCGTGGTGAGCAATCCAAACTCAGCTACGTTCATGATTTCTAGCTGGGTCTGACTGATATAAACGATTCTTTTGTATCATCCGAACCCCTTGGAGGCCCTCATGGCACGACGCCGTCTTCACCAACCCCGGGGCCTAATACCACCTGGGCTTCTACCCAATTTTCCCCGGAGGTTGCAAAATTTCCCAATCCACGCGCCACGTACCGTAAATGTCTGCGATATTGGTGTATTCGCCTCCGCCCTGGGCATTCCAATTGGTATGTATTCCTGAGTTGGACTTCAGATCATCTCCCCATCTGCGTTTCATGCGACTGGATCTTGAAACTGGCTGGTGAAGTTTTTTTTTTCTCCCCCCCCCCCAAAAAAAAGAAACACCAAGAGTTCTTGATTGGATTGTTGAGAAATGATGAAGATGGTGAATCTTCACACAAATGTGCACCTGTTCAATCCTCTTTGTTGTTTACACTGCGCAGCCACTTGGATCTGTCTTGTCCCACATTCCCTTAGCCACACCACAATCTTTTCACCTGATGATTTGTAACCCCTACTGGCTCTTGCCATTCCTCCTACACCAAGTTACAGACCTAATGAACCAGGAAAGGGCTTTGGTAGGTGGCAACCCTGACCTTTCTCTTCGTCACCAAGAGCTCCTTCAGCTGGTACTCCATACCTTCATTCCCATATATCGACCCAGGCTGGCGAAACTTGTCACCAGACCAGTCAAAGCAGTGACTACCCCGACCTCGCTTCTCACTGGCTGACATTGGTGCCTGGCCTCATTCTTCAGGGTCAGGCGGCCAATGGTAACTCACTCGCTTGGCTGCAATCATGGTCTGGACTTCTCTGCTTTATTTACGCGACAGAGTGGTCCTTGATACCCCGGCAACCATTACCTGGACTGCGACACAGCCCGAGATCATCGGAACCGTCTCCCCTGCGACAGGCCAAACTGATCCAACAGTTCACTCATCACTGACTGAACGAGATACTACATCGTTCATCACCAGCTTGATGAGTCCAAGTCTCCTTCTCCAGCTCATTCAGACCTTGACTTGATCCTCAGCCGGACAGCACACAAACTGTTCCAGCAGTACGGTTACAAATATAACTCTACAACCCGTCACACTTACAACTGTGGCGAAATTGTCACAAAATAAGAATAATTACTGTCACCAGTCACCAGTCACATTCCTCAAACCTTGTTCGTTGGAGAAAAACAATATTGGTGGAGTTGTCGGAGTGCATATTTCCTACAGAGAGGGTCGTGTTCGGTTACCACACCCCTTCACCGACCATATCTCTTCACTGCCATGGGACTGTGTCACGGAAATCGCTGACGCACATTTATTCACTTGTGAGGAGGCTAAATAGCTCCCACTACATAGGTTGTGCTCAAGTAACAACTATAAGTACTCTTTGTGGGCATGGGAATTCACCCCACCAGTCACCACAACAACCTCAAAAGCAAAGCAGAGTTCAAGGTGCCCTTCCATCCACGTTTTGAGACTGAACAACGTTATCCAGGAGCTCACTTACTGACAGTGTTTGAAGATCGTCACATACACTTGCTCACTCGTGGCCACGGTCTACATAAACTCAAACATCATGGCTGACTTCAAAATGGTCGAGAACCGCAAGTACAACGACGAGGAAATCAGATACGTCGTTTCTCGGGTCCACGCCGGATGGGACCCCGCGATCATCGCCAAAGCCTTCAAGCACGATCACGGCGAATACTGGGCTGACCGCGAGTTCACCAAGAAGCAGGTGGCCTACATCCGGTGTACCTACAAGCCGCCACCAGGGTGAGTTCCACCAACAGCCGCTCCGTTGCAATCGTTTGTTGATGAGTTGATTCCAGTGTCGTCAAGCCGTACAACGGCCCCGTCCCCGAGTTCTCGAGGTCCCCAACGCCGGAGGATAGCCCTCAGCTGGCCTCCACGGCCGGCCGCAAGCGCAAACAAGCGGTCGGTCCCGCCCAGAGTCGCTTCTCGAGCAACCAACCCCTCATGTATGAGCAGGCTGGCAGCCCCGTCGCCGGGCCATCACGCAAGCGGCAGAAGACCCAGGCCCTGAGGGACACGCCCAATCTTCAGGGGGGCTTGGCCGAGGATCAGGACCAGGACCAGGACCAAACAATCGTTCCGGCCAGCGATATTCCCCGCAGCAAGAACGACGTGCGGGAACAGAGGATCCCGCCGGAGCTTTCCGACTTCAATGACATCGTTGGCGATGGCTTCGATTGGGAGAAATACGGCATTGATGCGCTCGAGGAGGACCCGGCGTCGAGGAACCTCAGCCTCCAGCCTAGCAGCCCCGGGATGATGCTCCCCGGCGGCGGCCTCGACCTAGGCCCAAACCTCCCCGACTACTCGAGTCTTCTCCCGAACGTCCCCCTCCAGTCCATCGAGAGACACCGGTCCATCGCCCCCGGCTCCGGCACGAACGCCGCCAACACAGCTCTCCCGACCCCACAGCAGGGAACGCCCGGCCCCCAGCAGGGGCTATTCCCCCCGCCATACTCGCAGAGGGGCGCGGTGGCGCGCGACGACCCCTACGGCGTGTGGTACTTCAACCCGCACGACACCTGCCAGGTCTGGCTGGGCCACAGGCACGACTTTGACGGCGGGGTGTGGTTCTCGAGCGAGATGGGCGTGTGGATGAGCCTGATGGCCATGCGGCACACCGAGGGCATCGGCTTCATGCTCGGCGTCGCCACGGCCGCGCAGCAGATCCTCAACAACAACACGGACACGGACAATAGTCTCGAGGGGGGTAACTTTGACGGGCGCGGGCGCGGCGGCGGCGTCGTCGACCCGCAGGACCTCATGCGCCAGGCCGCCCGCATCGTCCGCGAGTACATACCACAGGAGCTCGTGGACGACGACTGCTTCGAGGTCCCTGACCCCACGGACATCGCGCGGCTGTTGGAGACAAACAGGCGCCTGCCCGCCGGCAACTTCTATGATCCCTTCCACCGCCGTCTCGTCGAGTATGACATGTCTGGCCGCGCGGGAACCCGGGGTGGTGGTGGGCAGGGGGACGGTGCTCCTGGGCCCTCCCGCCAGCGAGATGGGCAGGGAGACGGTGCCGCCGGGAGCAGCAGGCCCTCCCGCCAGGGCACCGTTGCTCCTCCTCGGGTCCACAGGAGCCCCCGCCAGCGCTCGGAAATCCCTCGAGGAGGAAGATTACCGCTCCAGCGCACCGACAGTCCTCAGAGCCGCAGGATCCCCGGCCAAGGCACAGGTACCCGCCCGACCGTCAGGAGCCTCAGGTCCTCCCGCCAGGGCACCGGTGCTCCAGGGGCGTCAAACTCCTAGGTATCGGCCACAGCATCTGCATCTCATCAATCACTCTTTGTGCCGAAGAGGATGGGGGGGCATCCCATTTTGGGCTGTTTATCTGACGTCGTCAGACGGAAGGCTATATCTTGCGGATTTGCTATCCCAAGCGGGGACAACGAGCTGGACCAATGCGAACACATGAGAAGCTGATCATCGGCAAGAAGGGACTTCGGTGTCATTTTGTATGGCAAGTCACTCCCTACTTACCGCTTGACGAGGCCATTGAGTCACTGGTGTACTCAAGCTAACATCCTCCACCTCCAGAACATGTAATAAAACCTTTCGATCCCCACCCAGCCCCATTATCTTTAGAAGCCACTCTTCCAGACAACCGGCATACAAGGGAGAGGGTATATCATTATCTAAAGGCACAGGTACGATACATTGACCCTTGACTCTACCCCCCCCCCCGAACAGACTCACTAACACGGCCACAACAGCCTCACCGGGTAACAAAAACCCACACGCGTTGCATTTCCCCCCCACATTCATTCCCAAAGACACGATGACTTAGGAGACTGCGATACGTAAGAAACAGGAACATTGGCGGAAATAGGACACACACACACACACACTTTCTCTATCTACCTGTCTTTGCTGGGTAGCTTGAAGACGGGACTGGACGGGACGTATACGGTTTGAGGCAGGAGGGCTACGGCTTGGAGGAGGAAATGTTCATGTTGAAGAACCAAGCAGGAAGTTTGTCGTAGCCCTTTGCAGAAAACAGCCCCAATTCATAAAGATGTCCGCCATACTGATGTCCCCCTTGACCCATGTTTTTTCTTTGGTTCTATTGTGTTGTGTTGGGAAAGGATGCAGAGGCCTGGAGGTCTAGTTGCCCGTGTGAGTGGCGCTGGGGTTGTGTTTGCGCCCAAGGACGTGGAAATATCATGCACAGATTCACAGCTCGTAGCAACAACTTGTCCCCCGTGCGAATTTGCGAAGGGCACAGGAATCAAGTCGCAGTCAAGTTCAGTTAAAGTCCATTCCAAATGAGACGTAAATGTTTTAGATTGACGTGCGTGGTGATAGCTCCAAACCCCATACAAAAAGGCTCCAAGCAAGGACTAGGGGGGTAGGTAACCTATGTATATAGATGAACGTAAAACAAAACGACAGGAAGAATATCTTGCCTCCCTCCCCCTTTACACCTGTGAGCTGAGCAAAACAAGAAAAAGAGCATCAAGGACAATTGAGCCATCCGTATAGAAGGGGGTATCGTGCTTTGGAGTCGAGAAACGAGTTGACTGTAGATAGATGGAAACGTTGAGGGAGAAGGCTTGATTGGTGGTGGGTCGTGGGCCGGAGGCTGTGGGAGGAGACACGGTCATGTAGGGTGCGGTCTGTGAAGTAGATGTGTATGCGTGAATGTCTGTGCTCCCGTGCCCGTGGGGGAACGGAAAATTCGTTTATCGTTAAGATCGCCGCTCCAAATGTGCAACTTTTTGGCATGAAAATGTAAAATGAGAAGTCCGCCGCCGAGAGTTGTAAATAAATGTCGAGTGCTTGGTGGATGGATAGTTGTTTGGATGTGATCGCTTCGGCTGTCGTGTGGCCTCTCAACCCCGCCAATCTCAGACAGCAATGCTGACATTCTTCCTATTCTCCGCCTCATCGATGGGGAACCCATAAACAAGCCGGAACAGGTCCCTGAGGAACCCATACTGCCCGGACCGGAGCGTCATCCACCCGACGCTCTTGGCGACGTCGGTGGCGCTGACCCGCTTGCCCCTCCCGGGGAGCGACGCGGCGGTGCGGAACGTCGTGTCGGCCAGCACGAGGTTCTTGTAGTTCTGCAGAAGCGTCGCGTGCGCGGGGAGGGACCCGAAGGAACCCGTGGGCAGCTTCTGCACAAATGCCTGCAGCGATGCGCCCGTCTCGCTGCCCACCGCGCCGCCCTCGCGGCTGAAGCCGATGTTCATGGCCGCCTTGAGGATCAGCATCTTGATCCGCGTCACGTTGATGTCCTCCGCCGAGGTCGCCGTCGTCGCCGTGCTGCTCGTCTTGGCACTGGACTGTGAGTAGCTCGACAGGTTGCTCGCGCTGCTCGACCACCTCCCGCCGCGCGACCCCCCCTGGCTGCCACCGTCCGGAGCGGTGCCCAGTACGAGGATATTTGGTATCTGCGGGCTCTCGCTGCCGGGCGAGATAGGCGTGTCACCTGTATCCTCGAATTCGGTCACTGGAGTTTCGGGCACTGGTGGTGGCTGTTTTGATCGCCGCGTTGGCTGGTCGTCGGGCATGCTCTTCAAGCTCTCGCGTTTCGAATGAATGGAGGAGCGGCTTGTGGTCGATCGTACGTCCGACGCCAGGCCCTGCTGGAAGAAACTGATATGGCTCGGTCGTGGGGTACCTCGGTCTGGCCTAACCTGCGTCCACCCCTCTCTGAAGATGTCGCAAAGTTCCCAGCAGGCTTGAACTGCTGATCCCAAAAGCTCCTCGTCCGGTGCCTTGCCGTCACGAGAATTCTGCCGCAGGCTGAACAGCATCTCAGCCAAGGACCAGCACGCCCTGAGCAGCGAGTCAGTCTCTTCAGCCAGCTCGCTCCGTTGCTTCATGAGGCGGTGGCAAAGGGTGATGTAAAAGTCCAGTGTCCTCTCGCGGAATGCTTCTGGCAAGTTTCGGCTGTCCTGGGCACTGTAGAGACTATTTGTTGATGGTTAGATGATGTGCCTGCAACGAATAATGCTTTGGACAGTCTTACTGGTTATTTAACTCGAAACTGACTCTCAGCACCGAGTCGCCAAGTTCGTCCTTCCGTTGTCGCACATCGAACAGCGACTGGCAGAAGTCTCGACACAGGTCCAAGTTTGCCCGCCCGTTGAGCAATTCGACAGCCTCATCCCGGCTGTTGTACAGCTTCTGACAGAGCTTCCAACAGCTCTTCCAGGCTTTCTCGTGGGCATCCGGCGTTCCGGAATTGTTGAAAACTCGCTCTCGGTGGATGGAACTAAGGTTTGCCAATGTGTTGCACAACGTCCAGCACTCCTCCAAGGCAGCTCGTAAGGCTCTAATTTCGGGCTCCTCTTCTATCACATGTGGCGTTACGAAGAATTGTTCGCTGGTAGCGGAATCTGGCTCAGCGTCGGTCTCTCCTTCGTGAATTTCAGGAATCACTAGCACTTGAGATTAGCCCACGCCCGGCAAAGATGTGTCACAATCCGCCTACATTCGAGACTGCTCGTGCTGCTAGATCGTAACTGAGAGGAATCAAAGACGTCCTGTAGCTTTTGCGCCTGAGGTGTGGCGTTGTCCAGGGAGTATCTCGTCGGTTTCACATTCGTTGATATTGGAGGAGGCGTCGGGTGATTCAGAGCGTTGTCCTGAGCGATATTGGTCAGTCCTAGCTGTTGGCGGTAGGATCATAATTCATTTTACCTTGACAGATGCTTCGCTCTCGGGAGGACTGAGGACATCCTTCGGCTTCCCAGCAGACTTGTGCGGGTCTGGCGATGCCTGTTTCCCGAATTAGCTCTCTGGACAACTGCATCCTCTTCTTCTCAACGCACCCATTGATGAAAGCTTTCCGGGGCATGTATGACCGAAACCGCCTCTTCACTCGAACCTGTTCGCACGGCATCGGGGAGGTTCGTTCTCAGCAACCTGAGCTGCGCGGGAGTTAGCAGAGGCTCGTAGGACTTGCGCACAGAGTCCCGTACCTGAGGCGGGCTCTCGGACTCTGACACCGAGGGCTGGTCGCTGGTCTCCGACAGTGCTTCATCATCGATCTCTGTGGTCTCTGTGCCGTTCGAGTTGACGGGCGAGGGGCCGACCATATCACTGGTAGGGCTCAGAAGATGTGCGGAGTGTGGCCTCACGTAAGAGGTGGGCCGAAGAGTTTGGGAATCCATTGGAGTTGGAGTCGACCTGGGGCGGCGATTCATAGTCAGCGCTGGTGAGCAACAAAAGGCACGGCGAAGTAGAAAGCACATAGAGGCAAGCGAGGAGACCGGAGAACGTTTTGAGCGGGTTTCACTGACATGTCTTTGAACGGAGAGAAAGGAGAGACTAAATTTCCCGTAGATGACCTGAGTGGTGCCTCGAGAGCCATGACTGGGATATCGCCAGGGCACCGAGCAATTGGTGCCAGGTGAGGCTGTGAAGCTCGTGTCGCCTTCGAAGTCGAGTCGTGGGACAGGCAAGGGGCTCAACGCGACGGCATTCAGGGTGGGGCGGTCACGGTGCGACCGCACTGGAAGGCGGCGTTGATGAGGGCCCCGGAAACCGGCCGTCGGGCGTAGCGAGGCACACTGAAAGATGGTGATGACGGTCGCCGGGTGTTGGCCACCAAAATTTGCCCAGTTGGTGACAGCGCGCCTGCTGTGGAAGCTCTCCGGGGAAGGACGAGACCTGGGGGAGGGGCAGGCCGGTGGCAGGTGGGTATTATCTGCGTACAAGCCCTCGATGTCAAGGTAGGGTTGCTAGCACTAGGGAGGTGCAGCTAGACAGGGACAAGGCTCCAAGACCACCAGGCGATGAGGCAGACAAAACAAGCGCAGCTCGAGGACGGAGTGGTGTGCAGCCCAAAAGTACGGGCGACAGGCCTTCGAGAAGATTTCGAGACAAGCAACGGATGAAATAACCGGGCTCGCAGAGATCTGCGCCAGGCGGAAGGGGCGTATCTTAACCGGGGCCTGGCTCCGTCTGGTCGGGTCTTGCTTCAATATGACTGGCTTAGAGGGCAAGTCCACACGAGGTGGCGGAGGGCTGGACAAGCAAAAGTGCAGAAGGTGGACAAAGACACTCTCGTTGCGACAGACAGGACTGTGTAAGTAAAGTGGTCGTCGTGGCTGCTGCAAGGGAGGATACACAGTAGATAATCTCCGTCGCATGCGCCTGGGCGTTCCGGGATTAGGTTTGCGCGAGTATCTGCAGTCAGTATGCGTGGGTATCCTGCCAGAGGATCGGTCGCTCGATCCTTGACCAGTGGGAGGTGGTCGGAGCCTCGTCGAAGGACTGCCAGTGTGATTCGCCGAGAGGAGCTCGAGGCACACGAGGGGGGCAGCAGCTTTTTGGAGCTCAGCTCTTTGCGAAAGTACGAGGTGGTTCTCGGGTGGCGGGCGAATGGGTCAGCAGTTGACGGCGAATTTGTAAAGGCTAGACAAGAACGCGATGTTCCCAAGCGGCCGACGCCCACAGTTGTTGCGTCGCAATCACTAGGCTCCTCGGTGTCGCAAGGTGAGGTGGAAGTGGGTGAGAAGTTTAGTCGTCCACGGCTTTACACTGCCGCAACGCCAGTCAAAGCGGCGAGGATGTCCCTAACGCGGTGCGGTGCGGTGCAGTTGCTGTGGTAGACTAACGATGGGTTTAATGTGGGAATTGACCACTTTCAGTCTGCAGGTGCGCGCCGGCCTCCCTCGCCCTCCTGCCGCGAGTTCCTGTCAACGGCGGCGCAGCCAGTAGGAAGCCGGCAATATACCGATGTGGAGGAGGTCCAAGGTTGTCTACCACTTATGAGCTGCATGAGACGACAGGCGTCGGCGCTTAGAGGTGGTGGTTAGCTTGGTTCTGCTTGG
The DNA here is from genome assembly GCA_021399435.1 of Diaporthe sp. PMI_573. Taxonomy (NCBI): domain Eukaryota; kingdom Fungi; phylum Ascomycota; class Sordariomycetes; order Diaporthales; family Diaporthaceae; genus Diaporthe; species Diaporthe sp. PMI_573. The sequence goes on along the minus strand of JAJTUP010000029.1, from coordinate 619,671 downwards.
GTGGGCTCGCTTCATCCAGCAAGTCACATCTTTTGTCCCTGGGGCCACCCCTGTCGATAGCACGCTGCACTCGTGGTTAACATGGGCACCGGAACACTTCCTGAGAACCCAAAAGGCACCAGGCCGAACCATCACCATCTCTGCCTCGGTGCGAAGGTCCCAGCCCGCCGGGTAGCAAGCAGGGAGGTGGAGCATGCCGACCGAGACATGGCTCTATCTTTGTCTGTGATCCAATGGAACTTTGGATGTTGGCTACAGACGCCCGCCAGTCCCAGCTGGTTGGCTGGCGGAACTGACAGGCTTGTACGTGGTTGATCTTCTCAGAGGACTAGAATGTCTGTGTGTGCCATGCGTGCCATGTGTCATGGCACGAACGGATCAGAGCAGACGGCACACCACAACGGCTGACCGCCGCTCGAGTTGAATCGGGCTCGTGCCGGGGACCACGGTCTTCGAGACTGGCCCGACCACATGATGGTGCGCGCGGGAGCATGTTGGGCGCGCCACCAGTGGCACAACACTTTGTGAAACCGGACGTCTAGATGTGGTTGAACACAAAAGTCCCGAAGAAGGTGGCTGCTGACGCAGAGGCCGTGCTCATGGCGATACGTAATGGCAGGTATTTTTGAGCCTCCTTCGATGCTTATCCCCCGCGGCCTTCTCGTCATCATGAGCGAGGCCCTCGGCACGGTAGCACGGAGAGGCGAGAGAAGGGCTGACTGGACTCGGAGTTATTTCTGATTGCGTTCCCACGACCCCTCCCCCTCGGTGGATCGTCGCTGGTGCTCGATTGATTGCCTTGTCTCGAGCCCGCAGAGAGGCATCCTACGCACCCGATGGCCTGGGAACTGCATCATTCTGAGTTTAGCGCACAGCTATATTTGGGCCTCGCTCTGATTGCCCTGGGGCCGTTAGGGCAGATCACCCCACTGCTCTGCCTGTCGAGGAAACAAGACTGTGCTCGGAGTTCTCACGAACGGTCTGAGCCTGATCATGACGATCAATTGATGCCAGACCAGGTGGGACGTGGGCGTAAGACTGGAGGGACGAAGAGAGAGTTGTGTTCATTAGTGTATAAATCCCCGTTGTGGTAAGTTGATGGGCAGGGCTGGGCGGAGTGGCTTGGAATCACAAAGGACGGATTCCTCCGCGGTGTTTGCGCGGCCACAGCTCCAAGCCAGCCAGGCCTCCAGGGAAGGAGCCAAGAGTGATTGTGGGTCGTGTCACCTTTCTACAGCACTGTACTACTGTTAGCGCAAGAGCTTGACCCCTGCCTTTTACACCAGCAACTTTGGCAAAGGACGAGTGAGCTTCCAGAGATGCCCATTCCTCAGGCACACTGGTAAATCTGGCATTGCCGTCTGACATGTACATTCCGCCATGACCCCGTCACCTCGCCATTCGACAATCTGTTTGGTCGCCCTACGAAATTGACTTGTTCGACTCTGAAGCATCCATGCGGACATAACCTTTTGCTGACGTTTGTGTGCGTGGCAGTCAAACGTGGGGAGAACGACGGAAAAAAGATTAAGAAAATTCAAATCTGCATAAATCCATTCCAGTGTTGCATCGGACTTCAGTCTGCGCCTGCGCCGCACACGAGCATGTCAAGTCAAGCGCGTGAAACAACTTTGCTGCATGTTGGGCCGATGCGCTGCATTGTACGGCTTCCTGATGCGGCCGATATCTCCTAGATGACTCCTTTATTACCGAGGCTCGACTGCTCAGTCAAACCTGGCCGGCTCGGTCAATATCCTCGATGTTCCAGTGGGCAGCGGACAAGAGCATGTTTCCAATCTGGCCTGCAGCTTAGCCGCTGGGAAAGGCTGCAGGCTTGTTTTTAATTTGACAACGACGCGTCGCGGTTGATCCTGCGCCTCGCGGTACGTACGAGATCTGAACCAGATCGGTATAGAAGAAACAAACTTGCCCTGCATATTCAGTTCGCCAGCCACTGTTGGTCCGGCGGATAATCAGTCGGATACCCTGCAGGGCCGCGTCTGTTATCCCAATTGTGTGGTCAAGAAGACGGCCACGAAGCTGGCCACATGCAGGGGCAGGGCAGAGAGACCACGGAAGAGGCCCAGTAGGCATTTTCTTTTGTGTTACCAGTGTCTATCGTAAACGCCGAACCATGATGCGCCGTTCTCTCACGGGTGCCTAACCCCGTCGGACCTGGGCTTTGCATGATCCCTCCAGGGCGTGAACCTCGTCTCTTGTGTAGCGAATTTCAGTCCAGTCCGGCCTGGCATCTTTACAGCCACTCCTCCAAGGACGTGGGCATAGTCGTGTCCATTAGATCAGACCGCCATGGTCGCGGCCTTGGTCGCACCTGCGCCATGCGATACGCCGTTTTGCCGCCGCGCAGGCTGATCTCGTGCCTTTCCTTGTCGCTGTCGCGTGGAATGTATGCCAAGTGCCATGGTATTCTCTCGAGTCCGCCGTGTTACCTGAACGCCACGCAGTAAAAATTCTTGCTGTATATCCCAGGCTTCAACTTTATTGGGGGTTGTCCTGGGCCAGGCTGCTCTTCTTGACCTCGCGACCGTCGGGGGTGTACCTGCAGCCAGTTAGTCCATTGCTACCGAGCGCAGGCGTAGAATGTGGTTCGCCAAAGGCCGTGACATACTTGAGCAGCTTCTCGATCAGGTCGACGTGGGTCATGATCATGCGGCGACAGCAGTATCGCTTGCAGCCGAGTTGGTCCATGGCATCTCTGTTGCATCGCATCACCTCGCGTCAGCCCACTCCGGTCTTTGAGAGAATAGCTTCGATAGTATCACGGGATGGTCTCACCCATCAGGAACGTTCTGGTCGATCAGTGCCAGGTAGCGCTCCCAGAGATCTCCTGTCACCTGTGTCGCCGTCAGCCATTTCTGCCTCGGGTCTGTCGAGCTGGGGAGGGCTAACCAACCTTCCCGCACGAGAAGCAGCGGATAGGAATGATCATCTTGACCAGTATCGACGAGGATAAAAGAAGCGGACGAGGTGGTTTGATGCAGGTCGAAGATCCTGCGATGCCCTTTGATTGATTGAATGATTGTCCGTAAGACTGCAATTCTTCAAAGCAGCCGGGAGCGGCTAGGCCCACTGTAATTTCTTATCGCTCCCTTATCGTGATATTTTTCAGCAGAAGCACCCTTGTACCTGAGTTTTTGCAGACGGCCATGTCTCGCCTACGTTCTCCTTGCTGCTGTTCCAGCCCAGCAACAATTGTCTTTGAGTTTAATCCGCCATGGCTTCTTCAAAGTCACAGTCCAGCAAAGGCGTAGACAAGCGGAAAAGGGAAAAGATCGACCAAGAGGACTCGTCACACAAGAAGAAGAGGAGGCAAAAGCAACAGGAGGACGGCACCCCACGCGCATCGCCCAAGAGGAAAGCAGCACCTCCTGAGCAGCACGCTTCAGAAGAGGATCCGACCTTTAAAGACCTGTTTTCTAAGCATAAACCCCGTTCTCAGTCCAACGGCGAGAGCAGCAAGTCCAAGGCCCTGCAGAAATGGAGGATCTCGGAGCCAATGGGTGGCAGAATGTCTGACATAGATCCCATCTTCAGCGCCGATGAAAAGTGAGCCCAGCCCCTCGCATGCTTCGAGTTTAGTTGTGTTGACAGTCAAAGGTTCCTTCTCGTCGCCTACCATACCTCCCTCCAAGTCTACTCTGTCGCCGACTCGCTCCTCGTCCGCCGAATCGCACTGCCCCTGATCGGCGCAAACAATGGCGCACCCTACCTTGTGGCCGCTGCCCTCTCCCAGGTCACGCCAGAGCTCGTCTGGCTTGCGTCCTCCGACGGCAGGATATGGAGGGTAAATTGGAGGACGGGATCCGGCGCGGAGGAATGTCTTCGAACTGGTGCAGGCGTCATACACGACATGACCCTTGGTGCCGTCACCATCAACAAGAAGCCTACCGACATCTTATACGTTTCAGAGAGTCTCAAGAACAACTACAGAATCGTCGCCTATAACCCTTCTGATCTGGCCCATCCGACGAGAAAGGTGTTGCAAAACCAAACAGGCAAATGGAGCATTTTGCGAACGACGAACGGGGGCAGCATTCTCACCGCCGCTGCGGGAAATACACTGATGGTGGGCGCTCTGCAGCCGAAGACTGTTGGCAGCGTTGAGGGCCTGTCTTACGACTTTTACTCCGTCAACACCAGCGACGAAGTCTCATGTCTGAGTGTAAGGCTTGCGCCAAAAAACCCAGGCTCGAAGAAGAAGGCTTCGCAGGATCTCAACGATTATGTACTCGATGTTGCGGTTGGAGGCGTACGAGGAGCCATCTACATATACTCGGATCTACTTTCGCAATTACGGGGGGCAGCAAAATCGCGGAAAGGGCTCGAGACACCAAAGAAGCAGCACTGGCACCAGCGGGCCGTTCATAGTGTTGCCTGGTCGCCGGACGGTAGGTCGAGCAAGCTCGCTCTGATGGAATTCCGCCGCTAACGCCACGCAGGTAACTATCTGATATCTGGAGGCTCAGAGTCTGTGCTCGTGCTTTGGCAAATTGACACCAACAAGCTTGATTTCCTCCCTCACCTGGCAGCGAGCATCGAAAATATTGTTGTGTCTTCTAGCGGCTCCTCTTACGCTGTTCATATGGACGATAACTCAACAATGGTGCTCTCTACGGCCGAGATGAAGCCGACCACATACGTCTCCGGGCTCCAGTCCCTGGTGTTCGACATTCAAAAACCCAAGGACGAGCTCGTGGGCAGAGTCTTTGACGGCCTGCGAGAGATCAACGCACCACTGGCCGCAGCCATTGACCCCAAGGACCCATCGCAATTGCTCATCTGTGTTGGAAGCAGCCAGCAAGCCAGTCGCACCGGACCTCTCCCTGTCACACCTTTCCTGCAGCGATTCGACCTGGGCTCGTTCCAAAGCATATCCAAACAACCCCTCACGCGCACAAACACCACAGACCTGTACACCGCACCCAACGGCCATCCCATAGTCGAGCCGCGAGCGTGCCAGCTTGCATTCTCATATGACGGGAAGTGGCTCGCGACGATCGACGAGTGGGAGCCGCCAGAGCGAGACGCGGCCGCGCTGACCGAGGGCTCCAGCGCCGCGGCACTCGAGTACTCGCGCGAGCGGCGGGAGACCTACCTCAAGTTCTGGGAGACCAAGGAGGACGGCACGACCGTGGGGCTGTCGAGCAGGATCAACGGCCCCCACTCGGCCCGGCATTCAGAAGACGTCTTCGACATCGCCGCGGACAAGGTGTCCAACAAGTTCGCCACGGTCGGCGAGGACGGGGTGGTGCGGGTGTGGGCCCCGCAGCTCCGCGAGCGCGACGGCCTCGCGACCACCGCGCCAAACGGCCAGGCACTGGTCAGCTGGTCGTGCGTCCGCACGATCGCCCTCGGCGAGAGCATCAAGTCCCAGGATGAGCTGTTGCCCCTGGGCGGCCGCGCGACGTACAAGAAGAGCGGCGCCCTGACGTACTCCGAGGACGGCTCGATCCTTTTCGTTGCTTATGGCTACTACAACGAGATCGTCATCTACATCATCGACATGGAGTCGGGCGAGGTCCGCAGCACGCTCCACGACATGTGCAAGGGCGCGATCCGCTCCCTGCAGCTCCTCAGCTCGTGCCTGGTCATCCTCTCCCAGGACCTCGCCGTCTACGACCTCGTGGCAGACGAGCTCCGCTACGGCGTCAAGCTGGGCGAGAGGTCCGAGCCCGCCGCGGCGCTGACGCACCTCGCCGTCGACCAGGCCTCGCGGACCTTCGCCATCTCGGTGCCCTTCCTCAAGGGCGCCAACGGCAGGCTGTCGCGCGGCGCCGTCTCCGAGGTCGCCGTCTTTAGCCTCGACGACAGCGAGCCCCTGCTCATGCAGAAGCTGCCCCACCTGCTCACCGCTATCCTCCCAGCGTCCGGGTCCTCCCCGGGCTTCGTCGCCGTCGACTCGGCAGCCCAGATCTGGCCCGTCACCGAGGGCGCCGACTCGAGCAACATCGCCCGCCCGCTGTCGGAGCTGAAACTCGACGACCTGCCTGCGGACGAGGGGGAACCCGCCGGGGCAGAGAGCAAGACGGTCCTCCTGAACGGGGACGACGAGGAGGACGATGCTGCCAGCGAGGCTGAAGAGGCCATGGACGTCGACGAAGATGACGAAGACGACGCCCACGCCGCCGTCGTAGCACCCCAGCGGCTAGCCGAGATCTTCGACGCCGCACCCGCCTTCTCGATGCCGCCCATCGAAGACACATTCTACCGGGTCGTCGGGCTATTCGCACAAAAGCCCACCTCGCCATGAGAAAGGGTCATAGATAAAACGCGAAATAGCCGGGGAGAGAGAGAGAGGATACTCACTTCTTTCACCCGGGATGAACTCCCAGCTCGGAGCAAGTGGCCGTGGCCGCGGGTGGGGGGGGGGGAGGGCAGGCACGGCTTCGGTCTCGGGGGTGGACAAGAGCCGCACACACAACACGCCAATGCTGGCCCCCGTCCTGGTCGAGGAGGAAGACAGACGTCCGTTGTCTCTCGCCCCGGACGGAAGGGTCAGTCCGCGTTCTCTGCGGCCTGGGTGTTGGCCTCCCACTCGCTGCGCACTGGATGATTCAACGACGCAGGGGGGCGGGCGTAAGCGGAGGATGAAGACCCGATGCGTCCCGGCTGCAGAATTAGAGTGGCCAGATAAGCTGGCCTTTACACTCTATGGGTAAAATGGAAGTGAGACCACCGATCAAAATCGCAGGTTTGGGCCAGGGGCGGGAAAGAGAAAGGAAGGAGAGGGAGGGACACTTGGAAAAGGGCGTCAATACCCAGAGACGTTCTATCTTCCCTCAGGTCAAATAGTCAGTCAGGCCACATGATGATTTAGGAAAGGGAAAATCTAAACACGTCAAGTCATCATCATGTGATATGCATTATATGTATTCTCCCGTCTCCGTCCAACCGTGATCCTCCCTCGTGCCGGCACCCGCCCCATGATATGACAACAGATTTTCATTACAACCTCAATCAGTCTGATAGAAGTGATCATCACACATTAAACTCAAAGCACAGGACAAACTCAGACACGCACCGCGACCGCTCACAGACAGTGGTTCTCGACATTTTACTGGTACAAACAAATCCGTCCCAGGCACGTCCTACTTCACCCCAAAGCTATCGGGGAACAAGATCCCGTTCGCAGTGGCAAGGACAAGCCGCTCCGCCTCGCCCTCGGTGGCGTCGTCCTCGTCCCACGCCAGCAGGCCCGTGGCCCGCAGCGCGGCCTCGCCACCAGCCTCGTTGACCTCCTGCACGCCGGGCCTGCCCATGTGGAAGCTCTCGCCCCCGCCGCCCGTGAAATCGGGGCCCGGGAACCCCAGCAGGAAGGCTTTGCGCTGCCGGGCCAGGAAGAGGGCGTTGGTTTGGGTCAGGGGGCAGGCCGGGATGTAGAGAAGTATTGTTGCTGTTGATGAAGAGGTGGTAGATGAAGTGGAGACAGGGGAGGAGGTGAAGGGGGGTGATGATGATGATGGTGACGGTGACCGTGAGAAAATAGGTGACGATCCTGTTGAGTCCTGCGGTGTTGGCGGCGGCGTCTGCGCCGGGGTGGACATTGGCACGGGCAGCGACGGGTTCATAGCGTAGGCCACGTCCGGGTGAAACAGAACATAGTCACCCGGCCGCAGTGGTGGCACCGGGACGAGCGTCCTGTCGAGTAGAAGGTGCGGGTGGAGCAGCGCGTTGAGCTCCTGAGAGTGGCACGGGTGTGCTCCGTGGAGGATGTGGCTCTGCGATGGTGTCAAATCCCAATTTGAGGCGTCAAGAAAGTCAGCCGCGCGCTGACCCTTGCCAACCCAGGGCTTCCGGGGCGAGAAGAAGGGCCTCAGGAGCCAGTATGCCGTCACCAGCCTCACGGGCAGCGCGCAGATGGCCATTGGTGGTGACGAAGGGTCCTGGTGACGATCGCCCGTGCCCAAGGAAAAGACGCCCTGGAACATGCGAAAGACACTGCAGGTGTTGGCCCCATTGTACAGGTCGCTGGTGGCATTGAGCCTGCTGCTGCTGTCCCACGGGTCCCAGGCTTCCCAGTGGCCCGTGAAGATCTCGCGATATGTCCCTCTCTGGGAGCGCCCACCATACCCGTCCGGTTCCCATCGTTCGACACTGCCGCCGTCAACGTGAGCCTTGATAGGTACACAGGGCTCGAGCTTTGGGGTCTCATGAGGGCACCGGCTTGGGTGGAACATGAGTACCCGGTCGGCGTAGGCCAGAGGGAAATTGGTCGTGATGCGTGTCCGTGAGTCCACCGGGGTGTCAACACTATCTCCGCCCGACGAGGTTGCTGCCAGGGTTGAGTGGTGCCAACAGCCGTTCATGACAAAGGTCTGGGCCGTGAGCATATTTGGATGTGCTCGAGCCTTGAGCTGTGCAAGGCTCCAGTAAAGCTCGTACAGTTGGGAGTCATTCGGCGATGATGCTCGGGAGTGAGGGTTCTCGGCTATGTACGTGTCAAGATCTCTCTTCATAGTCAGGGCCTCGTCTTCGGGGACGACATTTCGGATCACTGCTGCGCCTCGAACTTTCAGTTCGTCCAAGAAAGCATCTCGTTTTGCAGGAGCCTCAATGTCCTGAAAGTCGATGGTGGGTATGACGGGGGACTTTGCTTCCGCAATCGATGCAACTTCTCGTCGAAGTTGCATGAGGAGCCGGCCCCACGACGCCGCAATTGATGTCTCATTGCTGGATACCAGATCGGCCTTGACCTGCGCGAATCGTTTAGGAAGAGATGGAATGCTGTACTGGGGAGACATGGGAATAGCTCTGATCCTCTTGTAAGGAGCCTCCTTCAGGTTCGCGAGTGTATGTGTAGGCGTAGATGACTTGACTGCCATGCTCTTCGACATTGGTGAACTTGCGAAAACGCTTGGTCTTCATGTACTCATGAGGAGCACGGGCTATGGTCCTCCTGTAAAAGAAGAACCGACATCCTTTATACACTTGCGGGCCCCTGACATTGTGCCTCCCGGTCGGGCAATGCATGCAAGGAGTACAGGCTCCGATGAGCCCTCGAGGGGGAAGGTAGTTTCTTGCATGCAATCTTTGAAGCCACCGTCTGCGGGCATGTGAACGTTGACCACAAACTCTACACCGGTCGGTATAAAACTGGAGCCTCAGTTGAGTGAAGCAGGCCGATCTTGGAAGGGAGAGGGAGTTGCACAGCTTCTGTAGCCAGACCCTGATAGCCGCCAACGCGGCCCGCAACGCCGAACGCGAATTCTCCCCACGTAGTATTCGAAGCAGCCAATGGGAGAATTCCAAATCCTCCCATTGCGTAGGGCTGGATCCCTCGTATGGCTCGACCAGACTTGTGCTCAGCACAATAAACGTGCTGCGTTGGCGCATTGTTGACGTCTCATCGGTCCCTGAGCCGCTGTAGATTCATGTTGCACATGAGTGCAGCTGCTTTTAGCCAGAACATGCTTAAACTCTCGGCCCCATTCTTGTTGTAACCAAGTCACCCTAGCTTCGTGAAGCCAACGGATCGATCACTTTCGGTGGCCGATTGTGCTACCACGCTCTAGGATTCGGGACCACCGGTCATTCCAGGGAACAGCCGTTGCGAAATTGCTTTCCAATGCCAATTAAATGCACTAGTAGTAGAGCATCGCGGAACGACTGGAAAGAGCTGGCATGTCAGTTGAGGCACTCCTAGAGCAATCGTGACTAGCATGAGAGCAAGGCTTGTCCAGTTTGAATCCCGTCGGTCTGGAGGACATGTTTGGTTGGTACTCGGGCTTCAGTAAAACACATTAGACGGCGATGAGATGCGTGTACTGTACCCCGCTGCGAACCCGAGGTGGCTGCGTGGTATTGGGGGGGGGTGCTCCCACGTTACAGATACATGGGTTTTGGTGTTATGTGGCGTCGACATTGCCAAGACAGTGAGCTATCTGGCCTAGAAGGTTGAAATAAACTAATACATTGAGCCGCGGACGAGTGACTTGGGCATGCTGGGCCAATCAACAGCCCCAAATGGTCCAACTTTCGTAGCAGCGTTGTAACCTGCCGCGGAGTATCGCCCGGGAAGGGCGGAACGCCTTGTTAGGCAGCCTGCTGCACTGGCGAACCCTCTTCTGATGACTATACCCAAAAAAGGCTTCATTGAAGGCTATCGACGGTGAGAAAGCATCGAGGTGGGTCTGTATCTGATCGATAACTGAAGTTTCGGGTTAATTTGCGTCGGATCCGAATTCTAGCGCTCCAATGCTAGACGGAACAAGGCAGGTGATCTTGACCCAGGGTCTCGGTGGATATTGGTTTCTCCGGCGACATGGGCCAGCTGTCCAGCTGTCCAGCTGTGGCCAGACAAGCTAGACAAGCAGGCAAGCAGAGCACTGGACACGTTCGGGCACCTCCACATTTCCACCGGTGTATAGGTGTATAGAGAGCTTCATGTGCTCGGAATGAGTTGCGAAGATCCGGCTCCAAAGGGAGGCCAAAATTTGGGCTGTGATGCTTGTCTCATGCAAGCTCTACCCAATTCAGCGTAGCCAAGCCCAAGCTGTGATACAGCACTATGTCCCCGACGGATGCAAGCCGTCATTGTTGGGTAATTCGTTGGGGTAACCAAATGTTGCCTTGCTTTTGGTGATTGCTGCATGCGTTACCAAGATACGAGGACCGAAGATGCAATGCTGTGCCCGCGGGTTGTTAGACGAAGGTGGCGTTGGAGCCCCTTGGCCGATGGTTGGCAGACTCGGTAAAGGCTGCGGACCATGTACTAGACCACGGGTAGGAAGCCTGGAATTGCAGAGGGTGGATGACACACGAGAAACCCTGATAAGATAAGGTCAAGAAGGAGACCCCATCTGGAGCGCCGATGTCGTGCCATCCATCGACGCTGTCTGTGCCCTCATGGTGGCAGGATTTCGACAGACATTTGCCTTCGGGACGTAAATCGCCTGCTCAGCTGGAAGTTCCAACCGAGTGCGAGAAGACTTTACCTGGCCCGCAGTCCAGTCAAATCGGGAGCGTCGCAGACAACACCCTAAAAGTTGGCCAGTACACGAAGAATCTAGTATTCCCTTCCCCAACAGCTCTCGCAGACGGATATGCGGCGATCCCGTTCCAGGAGGACAAACACTACGGGTGTGGGCGATAAATGGAGCAGCTTCTGAGCGCTGCGGCGCAACCATCAGGGTTGTTTTCTCCGCTTTGATCGACGAGGTGCAGAAGATGTTTCAATGGTACCCTCCTGCTTCCTCTTTGTGGCCGCAGACATGGTCTTTTCGGGGGCGGCCGCTGCGTTTTTCGGAGTATCTGCCGGTGGCTTGGTTGGCAGACTTGATCCGGTGTCGTTCAGCAGGACATATGCAACCCGTTCCACATCGATTGCCTTCACAGTCAGTCGCTTGGCCAGCTCCTGCGAGCTCTCGTGGAGCTCCTTGTACTCCTTGGCATTGTACTTTATATTGTCTCTCTTCCCGTGGTTGCACAGCCAGTAGAAAGCCTCATCCGCGAAGAAGATTATGTTCTGAGGATCGTGGACAGCCAGAAGCAGTGACGCGGTGGCTGGACCGATGCCCTTTAGTTTTGTTAGGACGGCGATGGCTGCGGATGCGTCGGCTGCCTTGCTGTAAATGTCCAGCGCGTTCTCGGCCGTGTTCCTGACGAAAGATTCGTCATTTGAGGACACGAGCTTCATCAGAGTTGGGCGGAATTTCCCATGCTTGCTGCTGACAGGTCAGATGGCGGGCCCAATATTGTCCAGATCAGTCGCGCTCCCCACTACCTGCAGCAGCCAAGGGGACGTTGGACGGTGGGTCGACAAAAAGAGAATAGGCTCGAGGGAACCCGAGGATTAGGCAGGTCAGACGCACAGCTTCCATTCGACCAAAGTTTGCACATCCCCAAGCTGCATCGCCGGGCGGGAACTGGTCGGGGCGAACAAGGCAGGGGCTTCGACGTAACGGTACCGATCTAGCTCTTGGAGGGTCTTCTTGCCGGGTTTGGCTGTGGAATCATCAGCCTTCGGGATCAAGTCGGAGTTGAGAAGGGACTTTCTTACCCCCTTTGGAGGCAGACACAGCCTCGATGAGCTGGTCATATGTCGCAAGGGCATCGTGGAATTCTTGCAGGGTGATGTCCTTCGGACTCGGGAAAGAGCTGTCCACCATGTTGGCCTGCACTCTCGTCATTTGTGAGCATGAGGCGGGGTTTTTTGGATCCGCAGCCGAAGCGAGCTGATGGTCTCAACGAGGCCTCGATGTGGCACGTCGTGCTTGCTTGTCGCCAGCCACGCTGCACAGCAGAGGACGGCACGGCACTGCACGGCATGTACTGCCCTGCACGGCAATGCGCGATAGGCAGGGCCTCGGCGAAATAACCAGGAGCCTGCAGCAGGACAACAACAACTTACTGCTGGAGGGCTTGGACTTTGGAGACCTGAGACGGCACGGCGGTCCGCACGCAACGAGATTTAGCCAACAGAGCAATAGAGTAATGAATGATGCGACATATATACGAGGGAGTTGCTCTGTTACGTATGATTGCAGAGAACGGAAGATGGATGACGGCTGGGCATTGCCTTTTCTCAATCAAAGAGGAGTCGGGCGTGATTTATCTCGAGAGCGTAAAAAAGGGGAGGACGACTTCATCAACGTTCACGATTGTCAGTTGTCGTACGTCGAGGTTGAGGTTGCGGTTGAGGTCGAGATTCGATTCCTCATTAAACGGCAAGGCAAGTCTGGTCGATCACCCGGGCCACCACCACCACACACACCCTTCCTTCTTGGGCCTTGTGGAGGCTCCTTCCGACAGCCAAAAAGCGTGTGGACCCTTGCTGCCGCTTCCCTAAGGCGGACCAGAAAAAGCTGACCCAAGGAATTAGCTGTGGTCCGTGCGCCCCCTCGGGGTTTTCCCACCTGGGCAGGCGTGGCAGGGTCGAGACCCTCTGCGATCAGGCAGGGGGGTCCAATACGGTCAAGCCGTCTCCAGCAAATGGGTTGAGGGGGGGTCTAGAATTCTGCCTGACCAAAAAAGTCTCCGTGGCTATTCCCTCGCTCCTGCGAACCCAGGATTTTCTCTTCCGCAGCAGTCTCCAGTCTCACCGCCATCAAAAGCGACATCAGCAATCAACAGTCCATCAAAAGGACAACGCCCACTCGTGACAAACTACCTACTCACCAACAACTCTCCATCACACTTTCAAAATGGGAGGCGGCAACGTATGTACAAGATGCATCCCCTCATTGCCCCTCGTTCCTCCCCGCTGCGATCGCCTGACCCCCGATCACTTATCGCTCGCTGCTTGCTGACCGCCACCTTCACACACACAGGGAGCCAAGTCTGCCCAGAAGCGGGAGCGTGCCTTGAAGAACGCCGGCAAGGAGGCCAAGTCCCAGCTCAAGGTCAACGAGACGGCAAAGGACATCCAGTGCAAAGTCTGCTTCTCGACCTTCCTCAAGACCTCTCGTGCTCCTGCGTACGCAAATCCTCTCCCCTTCCCTCCCCCAAACGGTCCCCGAAACGGAACCCGAATCCCTTGTACAAAGAAACCCATCTGGCTAACAAACCCATGCGAAACAACAGTCTCACCGAACACGCCGCGAACAAGCACTCCAAATCCCTGACGGAGTGCTTCCCCAACTTCACCGCCTGAGCAATTCTCGCATGACGGGGGTGGTGATTGTGACGAGGAGAATGCGGTGGTGATGGGGCCCGAGAGGCCATTTCTACGACGGAGTTTACGAGCATAGAGCGAGGGGCGCACACCATTGATTGATTTTGGCAATTTGGGGGGTTGGGAAACAAATGAATCAAAAGCCACATGCACAACCAAGTCCGGGCCAACTCTTCTGCATCTGCCTGTCCGTTCTCGCGGGGTGCTTTCAAACTGCCTGCCTGCTCTACATCTCATACCTAGTGCGCCCTGACAGCCTTTGCCTGAGCAGCCGTACCGTCACCATCCACCGGCACGGGCTGCGACGGCAGCGAAGGCAGAGATGCCCTCGCCTGCTCCTCCCTAATCTGAGCCAGTATATCAGGGTAGAACCGCTCCCCAACATCAGGGTGGCTCTTGACACGGTTCCTCAGCGTCGCCTCGCCCAGCGTCCGCGCGACACCCCCGCCACGAAACGTAAACTCGACATCATCAAGCCGCTCTCCCCCATTAGCCGCGAGCACACCCTCGCGCAGGCGCCGCACCTCCTCCGGCACCCTTCCCACCCCGACGCCCTCGAGGTCCTCAAACGTCGTGTCGGGCGCGACGCCCTGGAAGAACGGCACCGAGAACCGCGGGCCCTCGCCGGCGCGCGGGCTCAGCACCCTGTGCGTCGTCGACGTGCACACCCCGCGCGTCAGGGCCTCCATCCCCTGCCCGATCGCGACCACGAGCGTCCCCTCCCGCGGCGGGCAGTCGATCCACTCGCCCCGCGTGTTCTGCGCCTGCAGGCCCCTGTGGTGACTAGCCTGCAAAAGATAGCTCGTGAGCATTGAGTCCTTGTGCGGGCCGACGCCCTGCCTTGCGCCCTCCTCGTCGTCAACACCGTCACCATCACCCAAACCCAGCTCCCCCGCGTCAGGGTACCGCACAATCTTGAGCTTGTGCTGCTGTCCCGGGTCCCCGACGTACTTGTCGAACGCGCCCCTCGGCAGGCCCACCGCCTCGGCCACCAGGCCCGTGAAGCGCACCGACACGCCCGCCATCAGCCGCATGTACTCTGCGTACGTCTCCCGGAACCCCGGGAGCGCTGATTCGGCGGGCCACTGGTTCGGCGCGAGGAGGTTGTGGTGCCTCGGCGCGTCCGGGCTTGGGATTGGGTGCTCCGTCGACAGGTCGATCTGCTCCCTGTGGTCTGTCTTGCCTGCTGTTATCTCTGCTGAGAGGCGGCTGTATCCTAGGAAGGAAGGGGCGTTTTTCATTTCGATTTTTAGTCTGGGATGATGTTAGTTGTGAGTTTGGGAGTGAATCAGCCATTAAATTCATAAATATCTAGTTGCTGAGCGTGATATCTTCCTCAGCTAGAGTTGATGCGCCGACTTACTTCTCCCCAAGCGGAATATCGAAGAACGCCCTGCCAAGTGAGATGACCTTCTCGAACAGCTCGTCTGAGATGCCCACATTTTTTATGTAGAGGAACCCTACTTCCATGAGGGCCGCGCGCAGGTCCCTAAGGAAGGCCGGCTTGGTCGCTTGGTCATCGGCCAGGGCCAGGTCAAGTACGGGGATAGATTTGAATGACATCTTTTAAGTATGTGTCGATCCTTCCTCCTAGAAAGACCACACGAAGAAAATAATTTGTTACCAGAAGGGCTTGGTGTTTTATATAGAATGAGACCTCCAAGACTCTCTGATATATGAACTGACTTGGATATTCTGACACTAACAACCCATCGAATGATGTTACGACTGCCGTGGACCGAATGGCGCAATCCTCCCTCTTCCCGACCAAGTACTGTAGATCCGCCCGACACCCCCGCAACCGATCGGCCGGCCGCTAGAACACCCCCGGGAAACTCTTGGCCCCAACCCACGCGGACGGCCCTTGAACTTGACCCACCACGGGTCCAATAGGACCTAAAGTGTCGTATACAGAGGGTATTCATCGGCCGCTGGGCGGCCGCAGCCGGCAATCTTTTAACCATGTGGGAGATGTCTACTGGAAAGGACCAACCAATACTGGTCAGGGAACACCTCGCAGCAACGTTGGCACAGCTCATATGCGCACAGCTCATGTGCGAGGAACTCATGTGCGAGCAGCTCAAGTGCGAGCAACACAAATGAGCACTCCCGGATTTCAGGCGAGGGGGTTAGCTGACCGGAGCACTCAAACTACGCCCTTCGCAACTGGCCATGGGTTAGCGGCGCCCTAGAGGTCAATATACAATACCAAGGAAGAGTCTCTTCGACGTGGGCGTATCAGTTCTCAACCACCCTTCTTGCCCTCGGCGAAATTGAAATTAGACATAACCACGCAACCGTCACGGACGAAAGCAGCAGGACTCGTCAGGTTTGATAAAGCCAATGAATGCATTATGAAATACAGCTCACATCCCCTGGCTCCTCCGGCCCTATCAAAATTCTGGATATAACCCCATCTGCGTTGTTCACGAGTTGCCGGGGAGCATCCCCAGTGTCGTGTCACTTTTGTCCTTGTGCTTCCAAACCAAGTATCCCTCCGTGAAACCCCGTCACGCCTCCCAAGAATGCTATCGCTCTTGTTGCGTACTCTCCGCTTGCTGACCCCACGCCGGCCCAACCCAGCGAGACTATCGCATTCTCATTCTCTTTTGAGCCTTTGGCACAATGGTCGTATCCATGCCGGACCCTTGTGAGAAGGTACTGCTGCTTTGAGGTCATCGTCCCTGGGATCAAGGACCCCGCGGCATCACAATACCCAATCCGTGAAAATCCCGGCGTCTAAAAAGGGGCACACAACCCTCTATTTGTCCTTCTTAGGCAAGGCATCCGAGTTCCCAACCTTCTCAGCCAGCTCGTTGTACTCCCGATGCAAACCCTCAGCCTGCTTCTTGAGCGTCTCGATATCCTGGTCCTTCTTGGCGAGCTGGCGCTTGAGCCCCGCGATCTCGCCGGCCCCGCCCGCCTGCGACAGCTTCTCGGCCTGCTTGCCGTTCTTGTCGGTCCCCTCGTACTGCTTGAGCTTCTCCTCGAGCCGCAGGACGTCCAGGATCATGATGTAGGTGCGGTTCAGGATCAGCGACAGGAACAGCGTGAAGCCGCACAGGTACATGTTGCGCTGCGAGTAGAACTTCCTGGCCTGCACCTCTAGGCGCTCGTGGCCCATGATGGCTTGTCTGCTGGCGGGTAAAGATGGCTGGTTAGCGCCGTGTCTTCCTGTGGGATGATGGGCGTCTAAGGTGTGGCTTTGTACGGTGGAGCATGCGGGGCAGACAAAGTGGGCTCATTTGATAACAGAAGAGGAAAAAACAGAAGTAACAGGCGAGGGTTTGGGAGGACGTACGCATTGTTACCGCCATCCGTAACAGCGGAGAGCTCGAGCTGGACGCGGTAGACACGGTTGACGCTGTCGATGAAGAGGATCAGGATGAAGATGAATGTGATCTTCAGGCCGTATTGCAACTTCGCAACGAGGGGGTTCTCGGAGATGAAGCTGGACAGAGATTGTCAACCGTCAGTTCCGACCCATGCGAGCTTTCAGGCTCGAAGGGGGGGGGGGCAACGTACGTGAATACCCGTCTCTTCAGGGAGAACGGCATCGGGATGATGAGTAACATGAACAGTGCCATCTCCGCCATAAGGAGCATGAACACCTGCAGGTTGGAAAAGCCGTCAGCGCGGCCATTGACCACCAGGGCGAGCCCTCAAGCTCCTCAGAGCGAGGCAGGCGTTCGGGGCCACGTACCAGAGTGTAGTAGAGCGTCATCGTGACGGCTGTTGCGAAGCTACTCGAGCTTCGAGTCGACTGCGGGGTGGGTTGGTTTCGGGTGGTTGCGAGACTCCGGGAGCAAGTGCTGTTGGGCTCGAGGGCGATTGTGATGTCGAAGAGATCAAAGGTAAAGTGTAGTAGCCAAGATTCAAGGTCTTGGAAAGATATAAGGAAGAGGTTGACGAGGCTTTGGGAGGGGACAGCAAGAGCTCTGGTGGAAAGAGGTGGCCAGTTTGGCTGGCAAGCTTGGGCTGGGTGAATCCGTCATACCTCCCGGGAAAGCCTGCAACGTCATCGCCCACCTAGCTGCGCCCAGGTAGGCTAAGTGCCTGCGAAAAGAGTGGCAGTGAAATGCACAGACCACCAAATCTTCAATTGGGTACGGTCCTTCACTGTGCGTTCTACGCTCTGCGTTTGACAGAATACATGGACCACAAAGTGACAGATGACAATCACCGAGAGGCCTCAAGATGCATAAAATGTATAGTTGGTATTCCAAATCCAAGGCTGAATCGGCAATCCCACACGCTTAACGACGCATTACCACGACGTCAAAGAAAGTTTATTTATAGTGGCATCAACAGGTGAAAACAAATGAAAGTAAAAGTAACCCCCCGAGTCCCCGTATGCTCCTCCCCGAAACTCCGAGCTTTTGAATATCGACCAAGCCAGCGAGAGCGCTGGGCTGTGAGGACCGTCACGAAAAAAAGAGACATAATGAAATGCTTGATTTACATTCGCGCCCCCTTCCGCTGTTTCGATCGTTCGACAAAGAGAGAAAATTTGTGTAAATCCAGCAAACGCCGCTAGCTGTAGAACTGCGACTTCTGGAAGCTCTCCGCGCTGATATCACCAGGCTTACCCGCCGGCACGGGCACCTTCTCAGGCTCAGGGGCGGCAGCCATCGCCGGCTTCTGTGCCGCGCTCACGACGCTGCTGGTGAGCGAGTTGGCCCTGCTGCTGTCGAGCGAGGCCGTGGCCTTGATGGCGGCGACGGGCCTCCTCGCAACCTCAAGGAACGTGGAGGGGAGGTACCCCATGCGCCCATCGCGGGAGCGGCAGCGCCACCAGTCGCTGGGGTTGCCGAGCGGGTCCGTCTTGCTGAGCACGGCGACGAGGTCGCCCTTCTTCACCTCGAGGTCGACGCCCTTGACCACCGCGTCGCCGCCGCCGCTCTCGGGCGAGAAGTCCCACAGCACGCGGCAGAACTCGAGCTTGGACGGGTCGATCGGCGCGGCCGCCAGCTGCTGCCGCTTGCGCTCCTCCTCCTCGTGCGACGCCGCCATCGACCGGATCATCTTGGTCATCAGGTAGGGGAGGCCGAAGGCGAACAGGAGGAAGAAGATCAGGGGCTTGCGGGATGGTTTCGCCGGCGATCCTGGCGCGCCGTCCGCTGCGTGTCGGCCTTCGAAGCGGGCGAAGGAGGCTGGGGTGAGGGCCATGGCGTCGGCGGGTGGTGGGCGCCCCGTGATCTTGGCGATCAGCGTCCTCATCCAGCGCATTATTGTGTATATACCGAGGACGTGGCCGAGGGTGTCGCGGAGGTTTCCAAACTGCTCTGCCACGGCAACAACAGCTGCATCATCGAGGCGTCAGTACCTGCTGTTTCAGATGTCGAGGAGTCTTGCTGGGTGATGATGATTGACGTACCGTAGAAGCTAGAATGTGTGGTCATGTATGTGCTCTCGAGCATCTGTGCGAACCCACCGAACGCACCGACGATACCCTCCAGCACTTGGAAGGTGGCCTGCGTGCTCTGGTTGACCCTGTTCGTCAGACTCTCCGGGTTGTTGGGGTCCTGCATGCCGCCCATGCCATACCCCCCCATGCCACCGTAGCCTCCCATAGAGCGATAGCCACCCATCCCGCCGTACATTCCTCCGCCGTACCCACCCATGCCCCCATAGCCCCCATAACCGCCGCCTATCCCTCCGTACGGCGAGCCGTAGGACGAGTATGTGGATGGGTAGCCGCCCGCCCCGTATGATCCGTAGCCGGTGGACCCCATCCTGCTGTATGCGGCTGCGTTCTGGTTGACTGATGCTGTCAGGGACTCGGGTCTCGGTGGTATAACCGGAGAGGCGGCGGATGTCGTCGAGGAGGTAGGAGTGGCGGCGGAAATGGGGGTGGCAGGTGTGGCTGCTGTTGCTCCAGGACGCTCCCACGGCTTTGGAGGCGAGGCCATGGCGAGTAATGCAGGAAGGGAGAGAGCGCAGCGCTGGATTGAAAAGTTCGACTCGGTCGGGGCTGTCGGCGGGAGCGTACAGGTTGGGACAAACAAGGATTGGGATTGGAGTGAGGGGAGAATGCG